>LOJH01005139.1:23582-35919 GCA_001685095.1 Ellobius talpinus | reverse complement strand
AGAGACATACAAGGATCTAATCTACATGGGAAATAGAAAAAGACAAGATCTCCTAAGTTAACTGGGAGTGTAGGATTCATGGGAGAGGGTAGAAGGGAAGGGGAGAGGAAGGGAAAGAGCAGAAAATATATATAGCTCAATAAAAACAATTTTAAGAAAATAAAAAAATTGAACACTGATTGGCCAGTAGTTAGGCAGGAAGTATAGGCAGAGCAACCTGACTAGAAGAAATCTAAGTAGAGGAAAGGCAGAGACACAGTCACTAGCCAGATGCAGAGGAAACATGATGAGAATGCTTTATTGAAAAAAGTTACCACGCCACATGGCTGAGCATAGACAAGAATTATGGATTAATTTAAAATGTAAGAGCTAGTTAGTAATAAGCTTGATCTAATAGGCCAAATAGTTTATAATTTAAACAAAGAAAGGTTGAAAATCCAATTTTCAGTGGACCCACTCATTTTTTTATACATTAAAATATTTATCTAGAAAATCTGCTAATAATGTAAGCTTTGTCTCCTTTTAAAACAATTCATTTTGAATAACTTTTATTTTGGGGATGTTGTAACTTAGTTTTTCATTATCTACTTTTCTAAAATTGCCTAGGTAGTAAGTATAAGTGATCAAGGGGAAGAGTGACTTTAGCTCACTAGTGATCTTGGACTTTACTTGTCAAAGCATGGCTGCTTTGAAGGAAATGGATTCTAGAGTTAGACAGGGCCTTTGTTCTAAAATATGCCTTCAACTGTCCACTAGTTCCTTTCCTGCTGCACACACACTTGATTCTGAGCTGACCAAGAAGTTCTTTGCATTTCCTATAGTCTTGTTACCTACCCTAAAAGGTAACTGACTATTTAATTCATAAAACTGAAAGGAACATTTTTGTCACATAGTTATTTTACCATTTTATAATGAAAGGGGACCTTCAAAATGGCAGTCTTTTTACCCAGCTCAAATTTGCCTATCTGATGTCTCAGGGGTTTGGCAGTCATAAGCCAAAGATCTGCATGATTCTGCTGATATGTGTCTCATTATTTTTCCTGTGTTTTAGTTAACTGAAAATAAGTCCATGATGCTTTTTTTTATCCTCTTTTTAAAAAGTCAGCCAGCATCTACACTCAGGCCCTGAGGTAAAAGAATGAAGTTGTAAAAGGTTTTATATTTTTTTTCTTGTTGTACCAGGCAATTTCCCCCTTAGCTTCCTATAAAAACAGTTTTAGAGTCTAGTTTGATATTGGCTTCTGCCTTTAACTATTCTATTCACTGTCACTGTTTCAACAATTTCCCTAAATTGTGTCTTGCATCTTATTCTTGATATATTTATGAGTCTTTCTTCTAATAATGGAATTAAACACACACACATTAATATATATCTCATGAACTTTTCAGGTGTATATACATGTAGTTAAAATGATTAATATAACACTCTACTAATGTAGATACTATGATTATATTTTGGTTATTTTGTATGATTGTTTACAGAAAATAAAGTTCATGAAACTCAATTTTCCTTTTACTCTGCCTTCCAAACAATGTCTACCAAACACATTGTCAGACATTTCTGCAATTCTTGGTTAAACAAGTTACATTGACCATACAGAATCACTGTTAGCTTATCCAGAAAACCCCAGTTTGCATTCCACTGTGTGTTGTGGAATGTTAGATTAATTATGTGAAAATGTGTTACAAATGTTTATGTTGTGGAATATTACTTTACCTATGTAAATATGTGTTCCATTTGTTTTGTTGCACTTGTTTGATTATGATAAGACATGTTGCTCTTTACCTTGCATGCCTAAGGCACACAACTGGCCCAATAAAAAGTTGAATGGCTGAAAGGTAGGAAGTGGAGAGATAGGTGGGGCTGGTGGCCAGAATGAATAAGTACTAGGAAGAATCTGGGCTTGATAAGAGAGAATGAGGGGGGGAAGGAAAGGGTGAAGCCCAAGGTCAGCCAGCCTGGCAGCTGCCAGACAGACAGACACGGAGTAGGACATACAGAATGAAAGAAAGGTAAAAAGCCCTGAGACAAATGCAGATGGAGAGAAACAAGTTAATTTAAATTATAAGAGCTAGTGAGAGAAACATAAGCTAAGGCTGAGCATTCATAACTAATAAGTCTCCAGCTCATGATCTGGGGGCCTGGTAGTCTAAGAAAGCCTGCTGCAACTGTGACTTTCTCTAGCACTTTATTTTCCCTCTCCTCTATCTCATTCCCACAATTATGCCTGATGATCTTTTCCTAGAATGTCTAGAATCTAAATGTAACAGAATGATGAAACTTTGAATCTTGGAAAATTGCTAACAGTGGTAATTGCCTCATGTGACATCCCTAGTGGCTTTTTGTAGGATCTCTAGGCATATCTATATTTCTGGAGCTAAACATAAATGTTTAGTGCCCTACATAAAAATTATTTAAAACCCTTTTGTATATTTAAATTATAATCAATGAGTTATAAAAACTTCCCATTTTCATAATTTTGTCAATTTCACATCTGAATACTGAAATTTGTGGAATTGCATTCCATTCATTATATTAAAGTTATCATATTTTATACAGACAGAAAAACACAGACAAACAATTTTTTGCTTCATCCAGACAAATCCTAAGCACAAACAAACCCGAAGCCATTTGTTATTTTCCACTTCAAATCAATTTACCCACTTTAACACAAATTGCAAATGCAAGTATTCAAAATGTGTCCACTTTTCTCAATTAGACAAGGAACAGATAGAGATGAGGATTGTGTATTTAGTTTTTGTCACTCTGAAATCAGGTGGAGTCACATTTGAGTCTACATTAATACATAAATATTTTTCTAAATGCTCCATAAATTCTTGGATTGACTTTACTTAACAGGTAAAGTTTAATTTATATCAAGTATTGGTAAAGATTTAAAAGTTGCTTGAAGTGATCAGTTATGTCTCCCATAACAACGTGCTACAACTTTTCTCATTTTGTTTTTTTAATAGGTTAGAGGTACTAAATTAATTATTAGAATAGAATTCTTGGCTGGCTACTTTGGCATATTGAAAGATCCTTCAATATGAAAATGAATGCACCATGGTTTGGTTACCGATAAACAAATGGAAAGAGAGAGCTAAGGCTACCCACATGTGATAATTTTCCTTATAGAAACATATTAAGTGCTTGCCCTATCCTGAAACCTTCTTTCTCATTGAGGAAAGAGGAAAGGGGCCAAAATGCTAGGCTTTCTACTTGATGAGCATGTCTGTAACCTTTAACTTTCTCACAAAAAAAGGACTGCCCTTTCTATAGATTAACTTGTTTCACATCTCTGGTCAGTCAGAAGTTAAAGTCTTAAACACCATGCCTGAAGATCTGACAGATCCTCGGATTATCCAACTGTTCTTGCAAGGTTTTTAGGAGGAAAGAACAGGAAGAAAGACTGGTGACAGTCAAATGGACTGGAGGCAAGAAGTTCATGGTAGAACTTTGGACTATGCTGTTGTATCTGAGAGGTCTGGTTAAATTGACTTTTTAGGAAGGTAATAAAACAAAATATATAAATCTTTTTTTGAAGTCTCAGAACAGAGACAGTCCAATATACTCTGGCCCTGAAACAGGTATTTGATGTTGAGATGCTAAAAGTCTCTCAGGTGTGTGTTTGATTTGTAAGAAAGATGAATTAAACAGAAATATCAAAAATATCCTATTTTATCAATTTTAATTATACCATTTTTATTAATGTATATGACTTTACAAAATGACTATCACTTGTCTTCACAAGGAATCATCTTATTCTAAAAAAGAGAATAATAATAACCCATATTGCATAGAGATTTTGTTGCCTAGATATGGTAATACATACAATATGTTTCCAATGACTGATTCTTTAAAGGGTAACCAGAATCAGAGTTTTGAGGTCCAGTAGAGCACTGAAGAATAGGAAGACAGGAAACAAGGAAAGCATAAGATGGAGAATGAGGAAGAAACATAAGACCTTAGTAGAATAAAATGAGAACAAACATGAAACACTCTCCCAGTGTTTTTCTGCCTGAATTAAAAACACTTTCCTTCATCAGACCATGTACTCCTGAGGTTCAAATGTCAGCTATGCCAGACCCCCATGACTTCACATCAACATGACAAAAGTACAATGATATGAAAATACCACAGTGAAATGAGTCGTTTTGTATAGCATTTTAATTATATAATTATAATATTTATAATTATGATTTTATAATGTAAAAACATCAGTTTTAAAATTATTTCTGAATTCATTGGTTCTTTGTCATAGCATAGATCACTTCAATATTCTGAATTTTAGTTACACTTGTTGAAAATATGCCATTAATAACATGCATGTCCCTTCTTGTTCCTGAGAACTGAATAAGACGAAGACTATGCAATGAGATTAGCCAGTTATTGGGGACATTGGAAACACTCAATAGCTGGACGTTATATTTATATTCATTGCATTGTATTCTCTTGAAATAAAGCCCTGTGGACAGAACAAAGAGTAAAACCATTACTTGAAATAAAGCCTTATAGACAAAAACAAACAGTACAACGATTCCTTGATTAATTCAAGTGAACTGTAGTGTATGCCTGTGTTTGCAAGTCAGAGGAAAGGGCAAGAGGAAAGAGTAGGGCAGGAAAATGCTAAGCATACTCCATATGTCTTATTGTTAATCACAATTAACAATAACCTTCACCCACAAAGTTTGCTAATCTGCCTTTGTGTAATCCTGATGAGCCTGGTGACTGGGATTGAAAATCATAGGATGGAGAATGTCCGATTCTTTGATGCATCTCCTCCTGTGACTTTACTCTGGGTTGCAAATGATCTCTCAGCCTTGAATGTTGAGGTGCAATCACTATAAGCAGAGCTGGAATATACTAAATCGTCAGAGAGGCTCGATACTTGTAGTCAGAAGAATGAAAGCAGTCTGGTACCAGAGGTATTTGAGGAACAGCACGAAGCCCTTATTTGTGAATATTTTTGCCAAACTTCTAACTGGAACAGAAAACTTTCAGCAGCCAAATTTGTACATGTAATGAACTAACTCATGCACTGAACTATTATGCTGATTTCTATGAATTTATTTCTAATTTATAGGCATTTTAAAATTATATCTAAGGCCTCTTTTTTATACTGTCTAGCATGAAAAATATTGTTAAGATGAAACGAGGAGCATTTTTCTCCGTTCTGTTCAAACCACAGATGCTGGGCTTGATTTTATTTCTAACAGTGAGATTGAAATTCTATTTTAATATGCAGAACTGCAGCTTGGGGAGCCATAAAACACAGAGTGTTTTCATTAGATGATGGCCCTGCACCTCTACTTAACAGGAAAGCTGATTCATCAAACAGCAGCCATCACGGGTACATTAACTAAGACCTGGAATGAAAACATGAGATCAGGGTGAAAATTACCTGTTTTGCATCATATAATTGTAGCTTTGGAAAAATTCCTAGTTTGTGGCATAAAACTGTTACGGAGGATGCATGAGTGTTTGTGGTAAATTTGCTGCAGATGGTCTAGAGATTGAATATTTTCTGCATTTCAAAGGGATCTTAAATTTTATATCAGTTGCCACTAATTTAAAGGAGTGAACGTTCACCTTTATGTTCTTGCTCAGCACCAGAGAGAGAAATGAATTTGAATGAATTCTGTGTTGGAATTTCCCTCTGAAATATTTAATGTATAAAATAAAGGGCTGGAATCAAGGGACTGTCTTAGTTACTTTTCTATTGTATGGTCTTGGACACCATGAGCAAAGGCAACTTTGAGAGGAAAATGTTAAATGGGGGCTTGCAGTTTTAGAAGGTAAATTCATGGCTCTTATGATCGGGATTGTGGTAGAGGTGGGCAGGCCAGGTGCTAGAGTAACAACTGAGAGCCTGTATCTCCATCCACCTGAAGCAAAGACAGCTAACTAGGAATCATCAAGGGCTATTGAAAACACAAAACCTGTCCCCAGTGACACTCCTCTTCCAAAAGGCCACACCTTCTAATCTTTCCCAAATAGTTCTACCAACAGGGGATCAATTGTTGAAACATATAAGCCTATAGGGGTCTTTTTCATTCAAGCTAGCCCTGAAACATTTTGTTCTAGTGGAATTACAGAATCTATCTACTTACTGAAATGTCCCCATTGACTTCAGGCATTAAATTGACATGTTCCCACTGATCATGTAACTAATCATGGAAAAGGGATTGCTGAACTCAGCCCTAAAATCAAAACATGCAGCAATAAAAACAACAAAAAATACTTTTTGAATTACACAGTCAGTGCAGTTTATCAAAAATATTAAGGCTAGAAGATACAGTAAAATCATCTTATTCATTGGATTTAAGTTTTTTGATGACATTCTTCTGGATGCTGTTTTAAGTGGAAGTGGGGAAATTGAGAGAAAAGTGGGTGGGCCCACCTAGGAGGCTTAATGTCACTATACCACAGTAACACACTGGATATTTATAGAGATAAAAGGTTAATTTAATTCATTGTTCTGAAGACTCTAGTCCAATATCAACAGCATTGTTCTGTTCATTCAGCAATAGTAGAATGTCAGAGAGCAAGTATATGGCAGAACAGACCAATTATATATCAAACCAAGAAACTGAGAAGAAGATGAAGGTATTTGGGGCAGACAATGCCCAGGAAGAGCCTTAATGACTAAAAGGTCTACATATCAATAACATAAACCCGAGGATCAAGACAGTAATACATGAATGATTGGAGAACAACATCATATTCAAACTATAGCATGATATATTGGCAAATTCCACAAACCTTTCCCATCTTAATTGAAAACTCAGAGGCAAGATACTTTGTTTACATATATGGGTTTATCAAAGAATAAGCAGATAATATTTTTAAAGTGCTGTCTTATTTTTTGAATTAATCCACTCAAGCAGTTAACTTACAGATCAATGTGAAGGTTTTTTTTTTCCCTTAAGAATGCACATTATGCTTTGAGCCTTCCAGGGTATGTTAAATACAAGGGTTAGTTAATCAAACTTGAAATCATAGCCTCTGTGTTTTGGAGTAGTCACTGCTGTCATTTTAGCTTTAGCTGGGCAGAAGTCAGACATTTCCCTGTTAGGCCTTCATCTGGACAGCGTAATATTCTTCCAGCTCCCTTTTCTTGTAGGTTGTCTTATGAGCAGGGCTGCAGAGATCACCTTACATCTGCACCTTAAGTATCCAGACGCAAATTGGAGGAGACAGGACCACAAATCTCCAGAGCTTCTGCTCTGTGGTTCCCTGCTGTGCCAGTGTTATGTCTGCCACATTTCTGCATTTCTACTGCCATTTTTCCAATGTAATGAAAATGTCCCACTTTGCCTGGATTTCCTCTCATATGCACCAAGATTTGACAGAAAACTTTTTCATCATAGCATTTCTGGTCTTTACTTTGCTGTCATCGCAGATCATGATGCTATTCATTGTTTTCTCAACATTTAAGGAGAAGTATTCATATTTTTAATCAATTTTAATTATTTTTCTCTGGCGGTGGAAGTGCTAGTCTGGTACCAGATAACCTAATGTAATTAAAGTACAATTGCATGAATTATTTTTGAATTTTGGAAGACCAAGAGCATATTCTTTGTGCTGTAATAAAGCACTAACCAAAATCAACGTGGAGAGCACAGGATTTATTTCATCTTGCAACTCTCAGGTCACATTCCGTTGCTGAGGAAACTCAGGGCAGGAGCCTAAGGAAAGAACCTGGAGGCAGGAACTAGAGACCATGGAAGAGAGTTTTGTTTCGTAGCTTGTTCTTTGTGGCTATATTTCTTTTCATACAACTCAGGACCACCTGCCAGTTTTGGTACCACTCACAGTGGTCCAGATCCTCCTACACTAGTAATCAATAAACATACATGTCCCACAGACTTGTCTACAGATTAATCTAATACAAATATTTCCTCAACTGAAGTTTGCTCTTTCTAGATGACACTAGCTTGTGTTAGGCTGACCAAAAATTAATGAGCACCGAGGAGAAGGTTAAGTGGCTTACTAATGGGCAGTATTTTGAGCAATCATGAGTATAAATAAATCCTCCATAAGAACTTCAAAGGACTGGGTTAGGGGGAGATTTGGAATAGCTGAACTCATGGAGGTTGTTGGATGGTGGTGTGCCCAGAGAGGCCACGGAAGCTTCCGTTCCCTTCTATCATGCCTTACCCTACACAGTTCTCACCTGTATCTTCTGTAATAGTCTTTATAAAAATTGGTAAATATGTCTCCCTGAGGCCTGTGAGACACTTCAAGCAATCAACAGAAAGCCCTTGGATCTCGATTTAAAGCATTCCATCAGTAACATGAGTAAAACAATCTGGGTCTTATGAATGGCATTGCAAGCAGGGACTAGAGTCCAGTAAATCATCCCAGAATTGAATGAATTCTGACACAGCTGGCTGTCATTACAAGATTTTCTGCAGCGTTGTCTTCAGAATCCATTGGTCATTCAGTGTATCAGGAAAACTCTGCACATGCAGTCACAAATGTATTCTTTGTTGAGAGAGCATAGCAGAAGAAGTGGTTCCTTTTTTAGCTTTTGTTTCTCCTATATCTGTAACCCACCCTGGCATTAGAACGTTCTGGAGTTTGCAAAGGTCAGATTGCTTTGGTCATTTTTGGTGGGTTTTAGTTTTCAGATCGCATCCTCTTTCTATCAGGGCCAAAATGGTGTTATCTTTCCCTGGTAGCAATTTTGAATAATATATATAACTTCCTCCTTAACCTCTTTTTTGTTTGTGTTTTGAGACGGTGTTTCTCTGAGTAGCCCTGCCTATCCTTGAACTTGTCCTATAGACCAGGCTGGTCTCAAACTCTCAGAACTTTTCCTGCCTCTGCCTCCCAGTGAGTGATGGGATTAAAGGCCTGCACCACCACTGCTCTACTTATATGCATGTTCTTCTGCACAGATAAGTTGGCCTTTATGCTCTACGTAGTTTTATGTATTTCACAGAAAGGAAAAGCTGCCTTGACCCCAGCCCTGTGTACAATCACTTTCTTAGGAATTAGTAGATTCAAGAGGCCAGCTCCAGTATTTCCCTACAGTAAGTGATTATTCCATAGGATAAGCCAGTTTAGGAGAGGAGCAAGACTGTTTCAAGAGCCTTTGAAGTGAGACAACAAGGGACCCTGCTTTCTGTATCTTGGTGAATTACCTTAGAATGTTGAATTCTATATCTATTACTTTTATCTTCAGGGAAGTACAACTGCAAGAGCCACACTGCCTAGATTCACTCTACCATGAGATTTCAGACAAAGTACTCCTCTCCCAAGAGTCTTGCTTTCCATGTATATAAAATAAATGTAACTGTATTTGTAGTGTGGAGAGTCCTGTGAAGTCTAAAGATAGGAAATTGGCATTTGACTATGTCACAATAAATGAAATTATTAATCTTGAAAAGGAAAACACTATTAACTCAAAGAGTAAAGGATTTCCAGAAGAGCTGGGGTTGAGTTTTGATCTGGGAAATAATAAAATAAAACTACCAGAGGTTTTGTGTAACCTGATATGTGTTGTTTAACACATATTAGAAAGTTGGGACTAAGAAAGTGAAAAACAGCCTTTCCTAAAAGTGTGAGAGCCCTTAGCCTCATGGGTAACGATTTCAGCAGAAGACTCATTTCCTAAAGTTCATAATTTCTCCTATGCCGTACTTAATATATTTTTGAATATCTTTTATCTTCTTTTCATTGCTTTCATATGTGACTGAAGAAAACAGAAGAGTAGGCTAATATTTATTGAACAACTGTTCAGGCAGTAGGTAACAACTGTACATATCATTCAGCTGTCCTGATAGCTCTTTATGAATTCTACCAATGTGGAGTTATAGCTAAGAAACACTGGTCATTTGCCATGTCTCACAGATCATATAGAGCTGGCCAATGATTCAAATTCAGATCAAAGCTACTAGAAGAGCTGCTTTCAGTTGACATTTGAATAATTTTCTTGTCAACATGAGGTTTACATATATAATTTATGTATAGTTCTCTATGTTTGTTAAAACACGATGAAATAATCCTTCCAGGAGAGTTTCAAACTATACTTTGAATTACAAAAGAAAACATTTAACCCCATGTGGAGTTCCCCATGTCAAAGGAAATTAATTGAACAAACTGTAAATATTTGTGGATAAACTATTTTGAGATTGAATTTAGTGAGAGAGAAACGCATTTATTGCCAGATGCATGGGACTTCATCAAAAGACAGAATGGCAAACTTTAGTAGTTAGAAGAATAAAGTTATAACCTTCATCTCTTTGTAAATTGGTGTCCCAAAGTGTCAGCATTCTGATTCCTGCAAGGGAACTTTCTATGACACACCACTTCCAACTTGCAGGGAGCTTGGTCATAACATATTGCTTGTTCTTAGTAATTCTGCTCTTACTAGTAACTTCTTTGTGCTGTAAGCATGTCATTGGTCTCCTAAGCTATGATTTTTATCTGCCACTGTGTACACTCAAGGGGACACTGTTACAATGGATTGATAAAGGAGTTTATTACTTTTGCTTAGCGACTCTAACAAAGCCCGCATGCATGGTAGAAGGGAATATATTTGCAAGGAGACATCCAAGTTCTATATCAAGTTGTATAATTACTTACATGGCTCTAATATTGAATGATATCTGACTGAAATAATTGGCCTCAGAAGAAAAGACTTTCTCCTTATAAAAATAGTAAATATCAAATATCAAACTCAGAAAATAAAATTTTTGTCAATACTGTTTTGCCAAATAAAGCTCTGTGGAGAATATTGTTGGATTCTGTATCTGACAGTGAGAATCAGCTTCTGATCAATTTCTCCTTGCTTTGTCGGTGAACAAATTCTTAACATCTATGTACCTTTTCATACATTGGTGTTAGGACAAAGGGAAAGTTAACAGAGAACTCTTAGCAAATCACATAAAACTAGACAACTCTAGTCCTTGCTGTTACTAGTATTCTAGATGATAGGTTCAAAAATATACGTACCAAGTAACTATTGGTATATGACTTTTTCTTTATGTTTTTGAGCAAGTGGAGTGGGGTCTTTTCTACTACTGCATCATTTTAAGATGGAACAATCTACTGTCTTTGTCAAAGACACAACTGGTACCAATGAAATTCTGATGTTGCCATGAGACCTTTCCTCTCACCAATGGCAATGTTGGATAATATATTGAAGTTTTTATACTTACTTAGGTCCGTTTGTCTAGTAGACAAAAAAAATCTACATTAAAATAAATTCAAGCTGGATCCATATGTCCTTTCTCACTCTGTTGCCCAGGAGTGATGTTTCTTTATGCAGTCCCCACTCTCCTCCACTAAACAAACATTTTCTCTGTGTGAGAGCCTCAATGTTCTCTGAGTTACCCTTTTCTTTGCCCTGGGACTGACTGATATGTATGCTGTTACTCAAAACTTTTTGTCTTGGGAACGAATAGGAAGTAAAAAGGAGTTGGAAGGTACATGGTAAACATCTGTCTAAGATTGCAGAGTGTTGTAAGTCTTAGAGATGGGGACGTGCAAGGTGCTTGCTCATCTACTACTAATCCATGAATGTGTTTCCCTGTTGATTCAAAACCTTGGTGAACAGAAGCCATGGTGGTGGGAAATGATTCAGTTGAGGTGGGAAATGAGGAATAAATTGTATCTAAAGTGCACTATGATATAAAGATGAAAACTAATTAGATGTGGTCATTTGTCAAAATAAATTACTGCATATTATTGTTACTAGTGACTCCTAAATGAAACTAGACCAGGAGACAGTGCTTGCATATGAATCCCCATGTTTGAATGATATGCTGACTGATTCCTCCAAACCCCTTCATTTGGCTTGGAAAATGTGCTTACAAAATATTTCTTTGAGCTGGGCAGTGGTGGCACAAACCTTTAATCCCAGCACTTAAGAGGCAGACATAGTCAGATCTCTGTGAGTTTGAGGCCAGCCTGGTCTACAAGAGCTAATTCCAGGACAGGCTCCAAAACTACAGAGAAACCCTATGTCACAAGGCAAAAAAAAAAAGCAAACAAACAAAAACCCAAGACATCTCTGTGTTCTTTATTTTATTACGTCTCAATATTGTTATTACTTTAATTAATTAATATGGGCTCTTTCATTTAACATTTGCTAAGTATTAAGAGGAAGGCAATCTGTTGTAAAAAGCTCCAACAATGACACTGAGAAATTAGAATATTTTCTAGAAGTTTGTTCAAAAATTGAAAAATATACTTACCTTCTCAAATAATATTGACTGGAGAAAATACAGGGAAATTACACTTGCATTCTTATATTATATGCTGTGGGGGGCATGTGTGTGCATGAGAGAGAGAGAGAGAGAGAGAGAGAGAGAGAGAGAGAGAGAG
>LOJH01005139.1:1188-23528 GCA_001685095.1 Ellobius talpinus | reverse complement strand
GAGAGAGAGAGAGAGAGAGAGAGAGAGAGAGAGAGAGAGAGAGAGAGGAAGCAATCGTGGGAGCCATCATCTTCCTACTGTAGGTGATAGCTATGAAGAAGATGCTACTTTCCTTCACTGGTCTTCATCAGTCATGAGGAATCAAATTAATTTGAACTGCAAAAGGAAATTTAAAATTTGAGCATAGATAACTTTGAATAGTTGAGTCTTTTTTCTCATGTACCCAGTTCTTCAGTGGATACCTCTAAGACACGTGTCTGATACATGTTTGCAGAAAATCAATTATTTTAGGACCAAATGCTTCATCCTGATTTTCAAGGGAAGGTCATATGGCTTTGGAGAGTAAATGAAAGGCATTTGAATGGGAAGAATCCAGGCTTTAGCTTTAACCTGACACTAAGTAGATGATGCTTCTGGGCTCATCTTTAGTGTAAGAGAGATAGGCAAACTATTTCTGAGAGACATTTGCCGTGTAAGCTTAACACATCATGATTCTTAATCAGAAATACTAGAATCATGTATGTGTCCTTTGCATTTTTAAGATGGAGATAATATCTAGTTCCTCCTGTGGCTTTGATCCACCAAATTCAAGTGGAGA
Organism: Ellobius talpinus; assembly: GCA_001685095.1. Lineage (NCBI taxonomy): Eukaryota > Metazoa > Chordata > Mammalia > Rodentia > Cricetidae > Ellobius > Ellobius talpinus. Next base: position 22,930 of record LOJH01005139.1, on the reverse strand, counting down.
TGATGTTAATGTTTCCTTCTCTTTTGTTTATGCAAAAACAATGATGGTACACCCCAATCCAAATCCCTCATCACCACTAAAAATCTAATAATTGTGCTGTTACACAGTTATTATATAATGCACCTTACGTTTATAGTTTACTCATCTTTCATTATTAATTAACTTATAACAGTAAGCTTGGTAAAAACATTCAAGTGAACAAACAATGGGAGAAACCTTGTCTGTTGAGTAGTCCTGCAACTACAGGGCAGTGGGCATTTCTGTTGAGAATATCTCAAACAGTTTATCAAGTGATTCTAAACTTCCTTGCAAAGAGATAAAAAGAAATACTATTTTGGAAGAATAATCTATTTTCTCTTCTTTATTGGAACAAATAGAGGAAAACCACAATGTCAAGGCAACAAAGACCCTTTCAGGGCTTTGTTAAGGGCTCACACTGGATACAATAGTTATTCTGATCATCACGGAGATTAGGGGTAGGCAGCAGCTTCAGGAGATTTAAATGTTACAACATGATCAGAGGGGAGATGTGTGCCTTAGATCTATATGGTCCAAGCTTATAAACCGGCAAAAATACACTCCTCATTAATTGAAAATGAAATCATCTCTCTATAAAGTTTACTTCTTAAGGAGTAAAAAGGAGCCAAAGGATTGCAGAGGGGGCATGGGAGGAGGGAATGAAAAAAGGAAAAAGAAACTACAGCCGCCTTACTGCTCAAACTGTGTAGGACTTGGAAGGAGCAAAGGAAGCAGCTAAATCAAACACTTAGCTGGAATGGAGAAACAGAAAGCAAACAACGAGGAATCCAATTACTTTCTGTTTGTTTTTGTAAATGGTTTTTCTGTAAGAGGAACAAAAACTATTTTGACTTGTTTTTCTCTGTACTGTACTGCTGGGAGCAGCCAGTACCTTATGAGTAAGTTCAGGCAACTGCTGATACTTCTGCTAATGCTAATTAACCTCCTGCCACAAACATCAACATACCCACATCAGAGCCTGTGTGCCTATCACCCTGCCACACACACCACACACACCTCTTGTAGTCTGAATTGCTCTGGGCTTCATCGCTTGCTATTTAGTGGGTAGAAACACAACAGCAGATAAAACACAAGATGATACAAAGGGTCACATTATCTGTTATTTTCCAGTCAGGAAGAAAAGAAAAATCTGGAATATGGCTTTGGGAAATGAAAATAAAATTATTGCTCTAAGTAAAGAGACTGTGGGGTTCTTGACTAGAGTGCAATGGATGGGAATAATTTGGGGGGAGGTTTTTTAGAGTTCCTTGTATTTTATCTGGTAAGGACGATCAAGGGCATTCAGAGATGCAGAGTATTTTAAAAGTTCTCTCAATCTTGAATCTTTGCATAAGTGCCCTCTGATTCTTCATTCCCTTCAGAGAAATCTGATTGTATAGACCAAGGATAAAAAAGAAAAGCTTTTGTTCCTTTTCCTCTGAACTACTTTTCCAAGGTTGAAACAAAATTAACATTTCAATAGTGATTTAAAGTCAAGGGCACCACGTGGTGAAATTGACCAGGACACAGCCACCTACCTTTGGTGCTATCTTAACTTGCTTCTCCTAATATGCTCCTAATACCTTTCATGTTTTCAATGTCTTCTTAGCCCCCAAATCTATTAGCCAATAACTAGGTTTTCTGTTGGCTGAGGACAATAATTAAGAGATTTGTGTTTGAGTTAGCATTTACATGCTCTTAGCACCTAACAATAGTTTGATTCATCCCTCTGCCTGTAATGTCTTTTGGTGGATAAGTACTTATAGGCATTGGAGCATCATAAAAGATGGCTTGGGTATGCACCATGTCATCCTCCTGCAGCCACTCATTGGAGTTCATTATTCTTCCACTCTCTACTCTTTATATTTTAAAATTTTGTGAATATTTTGTGTACCAGTTTTTGCCTACCTATATAGCTCTGTATCATTCTGGGGCCCATGTAGGCCAGAAGAGGGTTTCTGGTCCCTTGGAAATAGAGATATAGATGACTGTGAGCTACCATGTAGTTGCAGGGAATTAAAGCTTAGCTCTCTTAAGAGAAGTATATGCTCTTAACAGATGAGCCTACGTTTCAGCCCAAATATAAACAATATTGATACCAAATATTATCACACTTTTTTCCTTTATGTCAGTAATAAAACTTAAAATCAGCATAGTGGCAAGAATAAAACATATCATTAGTATAGAAGAGAAGTAGGAAACAAACTTGTGAATCAACATCTCAATCAGTTGGAGGGTGGCTTATAGGTGTAAGGTCCAAGAAGTGAGGGGAAAAGCTAAGTTAATAAATGTAAATGTGATGAATGTTAATAGGGACAGGATATATTTTCTAGGAATTCAGTTTTTTAAAAAATATTTTTATTTGCATATATTAAATATATAAGGTTTCCTTATGATATTTCACACATGTGTACAATGCATTTTGATTTTATTCACTACCTAGTACCTTCTTCCATACCATCCCACTCCCAATAGTCTCTTTTCAGTGCCCATCTTGTCTACCCCCCCTTTTTTTTCTTTGTGTGTGTGGTGGAGAGGAGCCAGAGAAGGGAACCCAGTGATTATGATCAGGATTTTTCAAAGGAATACAGACATGGGGTTATTTGTAGGAGCCCAGGTGTCTTACCATTGGGAATACCACTGAAGAGAATGTCTTGTCTTCCCCACCAGCAAATATGAATTACCTTTAGGTTCTCTAGGAGGAAACAGGTGAAGTCTTGTGAATGTTGCTGATCTCCATAGTAGGGTGTTGACAGACCCACTCCTATGCAAGTTTTCTGAAAGTAGTTGTAGCTACTGATAAGAGTACATGATCAAGAAATGGGAAGGAAAGTGCCTGCAGCATTCTGGCTCTGACATCTTTCTTCACTCTTTATCACAATGTCCCTTCGGCCTAGGAGGGAAGATGTAGATGTCCCAATAATATCTGAGCATTTAATAGTTGCTTAATCTCAGCACTTTGATCAGTTAGAGATCTCTGCTGTAAGCACCACTCACCACAAAAGTCAGCTGCTTTCATCAATGCTCAGTGCTACACCAACCTACTGGCATAACTAGAAAAATTTGGAAGGCAATTTGACATGCACATCACGTTTATTTTGGCAAAGATCAGCAGAAGTTTCCGCATAATGGCCTATTGCCTTCCAATCAGGGGCTTTTATTAGTTACCTACTTCTGTAATAATTTTGTTCTAATGAGAATCATGAAAGTCATCTATTGTCATGGTACTGGGCAGGTGGGGGGGGAGTGTTCAGCCTGGAGATAGGATTATAATGCAGTCAAAAGATGTACTGATCATTTGGCAACCATCTTTAAGGCCTTTGTTTTGGCTAGTTCACCTGAAGAAGAATGTCTTCTGAGCTAAAGCTGTCTTCAAAGAAAGGCTCAGGGTAGAGTATAACTCCAGCTGTATGGAAGGATTACTCTTTCTGAGCTTGTTCCCAGACATAAACATGTGCTGTTACCATCCGCAGCATCACAGTGCAGTTGTCAGATAGTAAGGAGTTCGTGGTTAGGCAGCGTTACTGAAAGCATGCTGTGTAGAGGATACTACTTGCATGATGGACTATCCTTGCCCTCTCACTTAGTTCTCCATAGACTACATGTCCTCGGATTTTAACAGAGTTAAAAGCATCGGGTTTTCCAAGATTAGAGGAGGTTTTGACTGTTTAATCACTGATTATCTCAGGAACTTTGAAAATTTGTGAATCCATTTTCATTATTTGAAAGCTGCATATAATGGTATGTCATTATTTGAAAGCTGCATACAATGGTATCATTTTGTTTAACACATGGTGTGGACATAAGAACACTGTCAAAAACACACGATATGTTCTAGCTCTATATACTCACAGAACTCATTTAGATCCGTGTATTATTTTTCGTCTTGTAAAGGAATCATGCATCATACATTCTGTTCATAGTAGGCCAACTAACTTTTAAATGTTGGCAGCGAAGTACTCTGGGATTGCCTTTCTACTGATTTTTGTCCAAACTTCTGTTTTCTCTAAGACAATCTTCAGTGCCCTCCTCTGAGAAGTTTCTCACTCCCTCTCGTGTGTTGAGTTTGACTGCGCCTCTTCTGCTAAACTCCCAGAGGCTTTTGTATTGCTGGGTTCTTTTTTCACCTCCCTGGTGCTTAGGCTGCACAGATACCAGGCAGCAATGCTCTTTCGCTGCATCCCATGCACTGTGTGAGCACCTGCACCACCACCAGCTTGGCTACTCGCTCCAATCTGTGGATAATACAGCTGCCTATTTGTAAAATAAAAACAAAGTAAAACCCCTTAAGTTCTTTAAAATATATAGTAATATTGTCTTTGACAGTTCAGAAAGCAGAAATTTAAAATTTTAAATGCAAACATCAATTCAAGATATAAAATGAACTCCTATTATTCATCCATTGGCTTATTTATTTCTTTAGTAAAAATCCACTATGCCCTTCTATGAAGGGGATATTTTAGAAACTGCTTTTAATGTAAAGTATCGTCATAAAGTAAGGAAGGTATATGATGTTCTAATTTAAAAAACAGTGGAGAGAGATGGAGTCTGACACAGTTGTCTTGGCCAGTTTTCTTCTGTCTTATCTCCTGAGAGATTTCATGAAATTGCTGTTCTAGAGGCACAAAGTCAGGAAGTGAGACCTGATATCAAACCTGCAGAGGAGTTGACCGAGCTCCTTCCTTTTATCTAAGAGGAGGGACTTTGCTTTTATGGCCCAATATGGACCACCGGCAGAGACTGTACTGGGCTTTGACTCCTGCTTACTCAGACCTTCTGCAATTACAAACAAAATTACCACTTCAAAATGCTTCATGATTTTCTTACAGGTGAATCAGCTTACGAGCATTATTTTTCTCTCATGTTTCTCCGGATGGCATCCAAATCTCAGTCAGTCTGAAATTTAATCAGACTATGATTTAATTTAATCACCCTGGCTTAAAAAAAAAGAAAAAAAAGATAGGTATTACCAAGATTAAGAGGTTCTGACAAGACTTTAGTTATCAAAGTTTAAATGTACCAACTATGAATATGTGTGTGTGTGTGTGTGTGTGTGTGTGTGTGTGTGTGTTTACACTGGAGTTGGTTTTTGGAAGCATGAGAAGGAATTTAAATTATTGAAAAGAGCAAATTAAAAAGCTATGGAAGTATTTCAGAATCATTGCTAGGTTGCTCGACTGTGATTCCTAACAGAGAACTCAGAGCCTGGGGGTTCACTTTCTCCTTCTATGATTGTACTTGCCCAGAGTCCCTGTGGTCTGAAGCTAATTATTTTGGGGTTGTTTGTATTTTTGTGCTTATAAATGGCAGATCTTTCCAGGGAGTAGATTTTCAGCAATTAAGACCTGGGTGTTTGAAAGCTTACTTCATCTCTGACTGTTTCCTTCCCCACCCTCTCAGTGGGATGAACTCAAGAGTATAATTATGGGCTCTACCTCCAAAAGAAACTGGTATTCTTATTTGGAGTTGTTTCTGCTCCCAGAGGTAAACTTTATTTTCCTGATCTGGAAAATTAAGGAAGTCATGCTTTTCAAATTTGGTATTAGGGTGAAGTAGTATAGCAAACAGAGAGGGGAAATTCAATGCTTAGCACTTGGTAGGCCTTAACTACTGGTAAGCATTTTGTTTCCTATAGTCTTCTTTTCTATCAGCTTTTAGAGAATATTGGTAATCTGGAAACAGACAGAACAAAGTCAGTGGAAACCATCATGGATCTATTCTGGGAATCAGTATAAACAGCTTAGAACCTATGGCAGAACCAGGGCTAATTCTGCATTTAAAACAATCTCTTTGAAATGGGTAAATGGTGGAAGTAGATGTGTGAGACTACTGAAGGAGAGATCAGTAGGGGGGAATAAAGAACACACAAAATGATTGAAAAGCCAAAGAGAAAAAATATTATGCTTACATTAAATACATATATAATATAACTTAAATACATACTCAATATGTAAGCATGTGTGCAGACATATATAAATAATTTAAATGAAGTTAAGCCATTTGGGGTGAAAATGTTCACCACAAGAGCCATAGCTTATCTTTCAAAAACCCTAGCAGGCATGAGAAACCTGCCTTAGAGCTGTTGGTCAAGGAATTTCAAAATATTTCTAAGGCAATATAGGCTATCACTATTGTCCTTGGTTGTATTCTATAATTAGAAGATAAGACCCCATTGTTAAAACCACCATATATTTTAGACATAGGACTTAGAGAAACGGAGCTGGAACTCACTTGGAAGTCTCTTCTCTGAGGTCTAGATTTTATCTCAGCAGAAGGTGCTATGCAAGCTTCCAGCAGAGAGGCATAATCAACAGTTCTACCAAGCTGTAAAAGTTAGGAACTACAATGACCAGCAGGGCAAGATACATGCAAGAGTACAATAGTGACACTTATATCTTGCCTGTTGAATAACCAACAGTCGTATAAGTGGGCATAAGGCCAGTGCAATAGGAGTAAATTTATGTTCAGTGTTATGAAACTTGTCCACTGCCTATGGCTGATGAAGTCATGGATTCTAAGGGAAAACAGAACTGTCAATTTCTGAAACCAGTATAATTTCCAACTGCAGTCTAAACAATATTCTTTTGCCCACAGTTATGTGTATTTCTCATTTTTCATCAAGAAACTTCTTTTTGTAACAGAGACCATCACAGAAACCTACAAGTGGTCAAAACGTAGAGAGCTGATGCTAGGACTCTGCGTCCCAGCTGATACATCTATAGCCTAACTCCTACCTCTAAGGTCAGGAAACCACATGGAAGAGTGCTCAGAGGGATTGCAAGAACAAAAGAAACCAGAATATGTGCTAACAGACTTAAATGACAGGTGCTTCTCCATGGAACCTGACCAACATGATCCCCTGACAAGACTTCCACAATAACAGTACCAATTGTCATCCCAAAGAGCTTGGGAAATGTCACAAGGCCCCACCTCCAGTTGAAGAGCTATAGGTGATTCAGGACTTCTGAGAGAGAGAGAGAGAAAATCAGCTTTCTTCAGATATGTGACCCTGATAGCTTAGCTAACCTTAAGTGGTTGGCTCTGAGCACTTATACATCTGATCAGTACTGAATGGACTGATACACACACACACACACACACACACACACACACACAGGAATGGAGGAGTTGGAGGTAGGAAAATGTGGGGTAAGAATGCTATAAATACAGTATTTATCCATGAAAGTCTCTAAATAAAATTAAATGTAAAATAAAACAAAAATAAAAGATGCTTAAACTAAAGACCTATTGATATTAATGAGCTCTCTTCAGAATCATACTAAAGAGAGCACCACAAGCAGAAAGAAATCACTTCATACTACAGTTAAGCACTCTTTAAAAGCATTTTTCCCTGGCCTAATATCAGTACTCTGCAAGAACTACGGTGACATCCAGATGAATGTGAGGCCCTTGTTGTTTTCACTGAAAAGTCTCTGAGATCCTCAGATACTTTCGTTGTATTTTTAGAGTTTGAACTGAAGCTTCAGAGGACAGAAAACACGGAATAGAGGGAAAAAATGTAAACAGACAAAAGCTGATGCTGCCAAGGAAACCAAATGGGCCAGCAGGGCTGCCATGCCCAGCTGTCTCACTGTCCAGCCTCTGCAGTCTCATTAGCATTTCTCCTTCCTAAGGAGCCTGTCCTTTGCTGACCTTAGTTTTCAGGGAGAGATAAACAGGCTGGTGGCAAGGGACAGAACCCTAACTTGATGCAGTTCTAAAGGAGTCTCATTGATATGTTTGGTGTCACCTTTGCTTATCTTTAAATTGTCTCTGCAACTGCAAAGGGGATTGCTTCAGTTTGGTGCTTGGAAACTAACTAGTTTGTAAGTTGGAAAAGTCTGAGCATTTGAGAGCATTTCTCTTCCTGGGCTTCCATCTTTCTCCCCTGGATTTACGCTTGAACGAATTGAATAGCTGTCTACCTTTACTGCAGAGACTTTTGGGCAGTTGAGTTCGAATGCATTCCCGTTTCTTTGTCAAGCTAAACATCTCTCCTGTTCAAGTGCTCTCAAAGTATACCGCAACCTTCACCAATCTGCTTTACTCCAGGAGTCTATCTATGGCATTTACATCGCCCTTTAAGGACATCTAAGGACAAAGTGTTAAAACAGGGGCATGATCAAAGCAGAACTTTTGTAGCAAGTGTTCTGTTGCCTTCTGGGATCATGAGTGATGGCCATTGAAGTCGGTGACCCCCACAGACCTTATGCCTGCCACAGAACATGCTTACATGGCTTGCTGCTTGCCTACAGCTGTGGTATGGGACTCCCAGGGCCAGCCAGAGTCTTGATTGCTTTTGTAGTCGTTGTTCAATTTTAGCTTTGAATATTCATCACCTTCAGCAGTCTATTAAGATGATTTTGGCTCAGGCATTCAAAGCATTGTCCCTTCCAGTGTCATCTCACCTGTAATCTAAGGCTTTTAATTGTGAGCTTAGGGCTACATTAGCCAAGTTAAATGAGTCTTCTGTACACAGTTCTCCATCTCAATCAGAATGAAAGCGTATCTCCTAGCATAGCTCACCAGATGATGTACTGATGTCTAGACAGACCGAATGTCTGCATTCATAGAAGTACCACTCTGTAACACAGCTAAAGGGAACTTTGGGGAGTTGACTGTCGTGGGCTTTTGTGTGATCACAACATTTTGGAGTTTGAATCAGAAGCATCACATTTGTCCAGCCCACATGAGCTTCACAGTGATATCCATTGTCACGGAAAAAGCAAATAAAGATGGCAGTGAGAGATGAAGCCAAGAGAAGAGCAGGAGAGATGAGCAAATGAAACAGTGGTTAAGAGCTTAGAGGCTGAGGAAAAGTTGCTATAATACAAGCGCTAACTCTGAGAGTTTCTGCTTTCTTATTATGAGAAGAACATCTTTAAACTCTACCTACATTACTGCTATATTTGATTTAAAAAGATTCCATTGAGTTCAGATGGTTATTGTGCACTTAAGCATGTGTGTGTAGTCACGAACGTGTGAAAGAGAGAGACAAGAGAAAAAGCTGATGAGACAGAGGCAGACTATATATAACCTGCCCAGTCTATATAGTGTTACATCTAAGCATATTTTCAGGGCTGACCAATTGACACTAGACAAACAATTGTTGTGTCCTTCCTAAGGGAAACTTTCAGCTTTCCTTATTTTCCTAGGATTCTCTGTTTAGTTTGAGGTCTAATTGTTTTCCCTATCCACTTTAGCATGTCTGCTGTTGTCCTTGTTCAGTAGATGTCTAGGTGATCCTCTTAGTGAGATTGATGGGTGTGCTTCTGAGACACATCACAGGAAACTCCCTGTTCCTCTGGCTCTTACAATCTTTCTGCTCCTCTTCCATGATGTTCCCTGAACTTTAGGTGCTAGGATGTTTTGTGAGTGTATGCATTGGGGCGTGGCATTGCAACACTGCATTTTGACTGCTTGTGGTTTTCTGTAATGGTTTCTGTCTATTACAAAGAAAATTTTCCTTGATAAAATATAAGGGCTACACTTATTTGTGAATATAAATACTAAGAATGTTGCTTGGGATTATGATGGTTTAGTAAAGTGGTGGTTGTAGATTCTCCTCCAAGATTTATAACTTCTCTAACCTTTGGTAATTGGCTAGGTTTCTAGTATCAAACATGACTTCTTTCTTATTGAGAGGGTCATAAATATGATTGGTAATGATAATAGTAGTACATAGTCATCAACAAATTTGATAGAAATATCCAAACCTTGTTTGCTAGTTATAGATTTGCTTGATCCAAGACAAGATAAATTGTTAAGGAAACTAAAACATTCTTTATGGAAAAATGAAATCATCCACAGAATGATTCGTCTTCAGAGAGAGATTCAGGTGTGTGGTAGAAGTCCTGATCTAATGTAAGAATTAATCAAGGCCGTCAAAACTGTGGTCAGCAATCACTGGTCGTGTGGTCTGGGTGTGCATAGTGAATACCCAGAGTAGGAAGATGAAAGTCTGAGAACATCATTTTTTTTTCAGATAAGGAATTGACTAAGAGAAAGAACTAGGAAATAAAAATTCTCATGAAAACTTCTCTAGTGAATATCACATGGATTGACTCTGCAAGGGAAAACTACAAAGTTTGTCTAACTCTTCAAGTCCAAAGGTTCAGGACAAAGAAGACAAATAAAACAATTTCCCTTTGATGTGTGTATCTATTGCGACATTCTTGAAAGTACCATGTGTACTCTGTGTTGTTAGTGTGTGAAGAGAACTAATCAAAGAGTGCTCATGGATTAAAGCCATGATTACTGTAGAAGTAATGATTGCGATGTGCTGGGTAAATGATGACATTTCTTTGATAGATCTTTTATTTTACTCATTGAAAATAAACAGTGTAAAAAGTGCTCTTAATTTGGTTTTTAGGGATGTATTTTCCTACTAAACTACATTTACAAATAAATCAAGATATCCTAATTATTGTAATTATTTTGTCAAATATATCTTAAATTTGAGATTGCCATTTATGGGGAAATTGCAGATTTCTTAATGTCTGTTTATTTAGAGTTACTATCACACATTATCATTATGTATGGCCTGAATCATTAACTTGAACAGATTCTTATTAACTTTAATATTTTATACCAAGAAAGAGAAGCACAACTTACTCAATACCATACAACTAATGGTCTCCAACAACTTCCTTGCCCTATTTGTAACAATTTTATAAATAAGAAGTTGTTTATAAACAATTCCAAAAATTTAGAGAGGTATAAAACTTTCTACTACCTAGTATTTTCCAGAAATAATACAAAATTTTTATTGGAACTTGAAAATAAATGATAGTATGAAGTGGACCTATATTTTTTATGTTCTTCTGTTCATGCTCCAGTGGCTTTGTGCTTTAATTATTTTCTCGAGAAATTCTTACATGTGTTGATCACATTCACCTCCTCCCTCAATTCACCCCAGCTCCATTAACTTCCCTCGCACATAACTTGTGCCCATTTTTTTTAAAAGTTTTATCAAGTACAACTTGTTCTTTAGTGTTTTACAAGACTGAAATAGCATAGTCACACCGTCCTGAGAACACTTTTCTCTCTTTAAGTTAGATAACATAAATTTGCAAAGGGAAACTTTGAAGTGGAAATTTCAATCTCCCTGAGCAACTCTCAACAGCCTACAACAGTATAACAAACTGGTGGCATGTCTTAAACTGAAAGTCACTGTCTAAGTCAATCCAAGGTGCTTATCCTCAGCCATGTTCTCGGTGATTGAATCCACTCTGCAAAAGAACGAAAACAAGTTGATGACGATGAAGCTCAATATTTCTAAACAGGTCTAAAAGCTGTTAATATTAAAGTAATCTATTTTAAGATTGGATAACTATAGAATCAGTTTTTTTTTTCTTGGTTAAGTTGTGTAGTTAAGAATAGGCAAAGCAAGCTCCTCCCATGGAACATGGCAGTCAAGCCCAATGATAAAAGGGAAAAATAAGTTGAATAGGTGTAGTGCACCCAGGTGAGCTTCTCAAGGAACAGATGCCTAGCACTCCCAGGATGATCCAGAAAGTCAGGAACTGCAAACTTTAGTCTCCTGTAATATGTATAGTCTAGTGAAAAGAAAGAATTAACCTGCACTGTAAATGACAATAAAAGTAAACATTAAGATCAGACTTCTCTTTGGCTACCCTTGTCTGTGGTCTTACATTAGTTATCATTTCAATTCCATTTCAGTTATTAAACTTCCCTGAGGAACTATTTTCTTATCTAAAGAGAGGCTACAGTAGAATTCAGAGAATTCTCAATTAATATTGTCAAATAAGATTTCATTCACATCATTCTTTTCTTATGATTTGTCCTATTACAGCAGTGCTAACAGGAAACCCAAATAGAAACAAGGAGGAATCTTCCCACAGACTTTCCTCTTCCAAAATGTTGTCAAGATGTAACTTATTTTATTCCTGTTACTTTAAAAATTAAGAAGATAGTTAAAATGATCAATAATAGCACTAAAAATTTCAAATTTGTGGCCAGTGAGAAGGCTCATCATGCAATGGCCAATCCTGACAACATGAACTCAATTTCCAGGACTCACATGGTATTCAAAGAAAACTGACTCCTGCTAATTGTCCTCAAACTTCCACACTAGCATTGTGGCAAACACACAGCACACCAAATAAATGAATAAAACATAAAATAAACATTTTAATTATTTAAGCATTTTATCTTGGTGTATTTAAGATGAAAATGAAAGCTTATGTGTGGTATTCCCATGATGCCATGATTGAGAAGTCAAAAAATTGTCAATAGTTTGTTTAGAAGAAACAAAGGTTTGTGAATTTCTTTGACTACCTAGAGAATATAAGCACAAGTTTGAAGGAGTTAGATGTTCTGAAATACAAAGACACAAGAGTCTATGCAGAGATATCCATGTATATTATATAAAATATCAGTTTCAGAAGGACAGATGAAGTATTGTGAGTTAGGGAAAATAGTTAATAAAAATTATCAATATTAATGATTAAAGCAATTGTTCTCATCTGAATAATTTCACTGAAAGTAACTGATTCAAAGATATTATCTAACTATAATGTGATTATAAAATGGTGAATGGCCTTTCCACAAAGAGCAAGCAGTTTACATTTGGGTCCAATGTTGTATTAGCTACTTTTCTATGGTTGAGATAAAATACCATGACCAAGGCAACTTGCAAAAGAATGAGTTTATTTGGAATTACAGTTCCACAAATAGTAAGAAGCAGTTGTGGAAGCTGAATCAGGAAACTGAGAGCTCACTTTCTCAACCCAAATCAGGAAGAAGAAGAGTAAACAGGGAACTTTTTGATCTTTACACCTGCCCCAGGAAGTACTTCCTTTAGCAATGGTGAAGTACTTGAACCACTTAAATCTGCACCCTCAACTCGAATCAAGTGTTCAGAGAAGACTGTGAAGGATTTTTTTCATTCAAGCTACTGTGTGAGTGTGTGTGTGTGTGTGTGTACTAAATTTCAAAGGGGACACTATTGTCTTCAGTAATGAGTGAGAGGGAGATGAAACATAGCTTACCTCATCACAAGAATGTACTGCAGAGATAATTTGTTAGGAACATCCGCAGCTTCTTCCCACCAATAATCAGCAGCTTTTTCATGACTTCAGCTGACATTTTGTTACAACACAACTGCTAATTTAGATCAATTTTTAAAAACAGGCACCCCCCTTTTCTGTTTCTCTTCAAAGCCCCAAACAGGTAATTTTTGCTTTCAACCCAGTTTCCTTTCTCCTGAATCAATGTAGTTGATAAGGCTTTCATTTGGTGCTTTGTGCCACCAACTCTCCAATATATAGTACCTGTCAGTAGTTGCCAAGCAACTGTGACAATTGGGTGGCTTGCACACATTGGCATTCATTGCCATGATGCTGTATTGTAATGTGTATGTCAAGTAGTAACACTACTGCCAACCAGAATCAGGCTGGTATAATAAATGGGGATAAGTGGAGACAAATACAGCTTTTCTTCAGCATCCATCATTGACATTAGGTAATTGACAGGCTCAGGACTCTGATTCTTTATGTGTGAAGATTCATAAGAATTTCTTTTCATGAAATTGAGAAAGATGTACTTGATATCCAGATTCAACTTAATGGATGTATTTACACATATGTTTGAAGGACTTCCACTATGAAGGATTTTTTTTTCCTTTCTTCCTTTTTTTTCTTTTTTCAGTTGTTTTTGAGACAGGATTTTACTATATATTTTCAGCTGGGTTAGAACTTACTATGTAGATGAAGCTGTCCTCAAAATTACTGAGGTCTACCTATTTCTGCTTTTTAAGTGCTTAAAGGTATGTGGTGCCCAGCTCTATGATAAGGAATTTGGAAGGAGGTGACAATATAAAGAGATGCTTTGTTTCAAGTGAAAGGCACACAAGCATGGATTAACAGAGGCTATTTTTTCAGGCACCCCTTATTTCAATCTTTCCCGTTCATTCCTCTATAGTCATATACACTGTAAACTCAAGGGGACAATGTTACAGTGTGAAGGTGCTGTTTACCCATCTCAAATGAGCAGCATGGACAAGCATTATTGATTGTTGTTTGTGCCACTTATGAAGAGAGGAATGTTTTAAACTAGAGAGAAAGTCTTTAAAAACTCATTATGTTTTGTTTGTTTGTAGGACTAGCCTCTTGAGCACTGTTCTAAAAATATTCCTGTTCCTTAAAACTATAGATGTAATTAAGAAGGTTTTCCCTCTGAGCATGATATCATACTATCCTGCCACTTATAGAAAACAAACAAAAAAGCAAACCCACAAGCAAACAAAACCTGTAGAATGTAGGTATCCTCTTCTGTTGTCTTACACTTAGTAATCCATAGCTTGGACACATCATAATTTTTTCCAAGAGTAGATATTTTCAGGATTTGATGCTTGATAAAGGTATTTGCTTTAAATAATCTGGTGATTTCTAAAACACCAATTGCCTTCATTTTAAAAGCTATTACATTAATGAGACATTCAGTCTCTGATGTATAATCTCATGTGGTAGAAATATAATGTGAGCAAACACTGCAGTAGGAGGATGTTTTGGTTGAGATCCTTGACCCCCCAATAATGACACAGAGACTTCTTATTAATTATGAAAGCTCAGCTGATAGCTTAGGTGTTGCACGTGTTCTAATAGGTCTTAATAATAAAAGCCCAGAGCCAGATATTGGGGAAAATGCTGAGAGGTCAGAAAGACAAAGAAACAATACCATAGCTACCTTACCCTACTCAACTTTCCAACCCAAAAGGAACTGAGTTCCCATCTCCTCCCACCTTATCACTTCCTCTCTGTCTATCCATATTACTTCCTGTCCTCTCTGTACAGACCTCCAGACCTCTATGATTAGGTAGTGGCTAGCTCTGTCCTCTGATCTTCAAGCAAGCTTTATTTGTGCAAACAAAATATAATCATGCTTGAGCTTGTATTTATCTAGTCCTTAGAACTTAAATTAGCTAATTTCTATTAATCTATGTACTGCCTATGGCTCCTTTACCTCATCTGCATGCTGTCCATCCTGCTTTCCTGCTTTCTCTGTCTCTCCACCTTTCCTCCTCCCAGAATCCTTTGTGTCTGGAAATCCAGCCTAGCTATTACCTGTTCATCACTTTATTAAACCAATCAGAGTGACACTTCTTCAGAATGTGCAAAAAGATTATTCCACAACTCACTACATAGATACAGGTATTTTCTTATAATTGTTCTCAGATATGTTCTGTTCTGGAGCACAATGAAGTACAAGAGGGTGGTTGTTAAAGTCACTTACACTTACTCTACCTCACTGTTATCAATGCAATGGTTTGGTGGCCTCTGTTTTAGAAGTACAGTCAGCACTCTATATCCATAGCTTCTGTGTCTGCACACTCAGCTGCAGATTGAAAACATTGAAGAATTATGTTGAGTATGAACAGACCTTTTGTCATTGCTATTATTCTTAAACGGCCTAACTACTATTTCATGGAATGCTCAATGTATTTGGTGTTATAATTAGTCTAGAGATGATTTCAAGTGTATAGGAGGCTGTATGTGGATTTTATACAAATACTTTAGAATTTTCCATGAGATCTCGAGTATCCACAGGGCTTTTGTTTTTCCACAGGCACCTCCCAGAATCAGTCCTCCATGGATCCTGAGAGACAGAATGTGTATGAAGCATACACATGAGTTTTGTTTTAAATATAATTTTTATTTTATGCATCATGAATACTTAGAATTTATTTTGTTATTTTACTTTAAAAGAACTTAATAGCCTATTCAAAGTCTGCTACAGCATTGTTTTAAAATATGTATGAATATATTTATTAGTTAATTTTTAATAAAATAATTTGACAACATATTATATAAATAGTGATACAAATGTTTGGGGAACCATCCCAAAGCAGGCAATGAAAGAATGAAAACTTTGACACATCAGTAAATTAGATGACAATTATAGTCTATAAAACATAAACAACTCTATAATTCTTAGAATTGAAGTAATATCACATAAAGAGGCCTTCGATCTAACTCATTATCAGTATTGTAGTTAGGAAGACCAGTGATTATGAAGTTTTCTGAGACTTGTAATTATTGTATGTATGCTGCACATTTTAGGATATATTCTGAATTGAGTATACATATCGCAGTTATATAAACTCCATCCATTAAGTACTTAATTGAAATCTAAGACTGCCTAAATAATTATCAATTTTCTTTATTTGACATTAACAGAAGGTTGCATGAAAGAGCCATGTTGAATATTCAAAAGGACAGTATTTCTTTAGTTGGTTACCTATCTTGCTTTATGTTCATGAACGTAGACTAAAGCTAATTATTTTATTTGCAGTTACTAAGAGTTTTTAAATGTATTTATGAATCTGGATATATTTTTATCCAGAAGCTCCTTGAGAGCTCATGTATACTAAATCTCTGTATTTTTTAAAATTTAGTTTATTTAACCATCACATTAAATTCTGTAAAGGGCTAAAACGCATTAGAGCAACACGTAGTACAATAGGACAATAAATGAATATGTTAATAAATATATATTCAATAGTTTTTATCTGTTTTTAAAGATTCTAAATTGATTTTGACATCAAATATTAGAGTTTAGTACCTAGGAAAAGCAGTATAATATGAAATTATATTACGTATTCTTCTCTGCCTCTTTGAAACTATTTCCTTTCCTACCTCAACTGTAACTACATTTATTTTTATGTTATTGAGATGTGTCAACTGAATTAAATAACCTTTGTAAGACATGTTATCCATTGTTGAACAAATGTGTTGGTATTCCTTGTTCCCCAACCCCCAACCCAAGTCTTAATATCAGTCTTGGTATCTTCTGTTATTCAATCATTCTTTACTAAAGATGCTTATAAAATGGAACAGATCAGAAAAAATAATACACAACAAATATGATCAAAAAGAATCCTAATATTGGCTAAGACTGAGGCTGTATTTTCTGATTAAGCACTTTGAACTGTGTCCTGATACAACACAGACTCCCAGGTCAGCCCTGGACTGACTGCTGCCTCAGCTGTCAGTCAAAAATTTTGTTTTGTTTCTGCCTATGGGGTACTTTGTGAATATATTTCAAATTCTAGACCTTTATGAAACCCTAGAGAAGAAATAGAAAACTTTATATTCTTTATTAAAAATGTCTAACTTCTGCAAGTGGATTTCCCTTTCTGGGAAACAGGAAAGAAGTTGGCCTAGAAATAAACAACATGCAGATGAACAGAGAGCATTTTCTGCTGTCATAAAAACAATACAGCACTAAAATGACCAACTCCAATTATTAGGCTTGTGGGCAGTAATTTTTAATGATACATTGTACAAATTTAATCACAATCCTCTTAGATTTCTACTGTATGTTCTTAAAAGGGCCATAGTTTTATTATTTGACCTCTATAAAAATGAATCATTGTGAATAACAAATAAACCAATATTTCAACATCAGCTCGCTATATAATCTTGATATTGAAATAAATGAAGGAAAATAATTTTTATGTGGCTAGTGTGTGCTTGCTTCTTATTAGAGGTAAGTTAATCTAGTCTTTTAATTTTTTAATTTATTATATTATTATTACAATAATTTTTATCATTATGATTGTGTGTCTGTACCTATGCTCCAGTGTCAATACGTATGCTCTAGCATGCATGTAGATGTCAGAGGACAGTTTTCTGGAACCAGTTCTTTCATTCTCCTGAGGGTTCTGTGTATTGAAGTTGGGTTGTTTCGCTTGGGTGGCAAATATTTTAACTACTCAGCCATCTCCTGGCCCTAAGCTTTAGTCTCCAATTCATCATTCTAATCATTCAACATTTTCTTAATATATGTATCTATTCTTTTCTATTGGATCCTGAATTATTAAAGAGAAGGAAGAGAAAGAAGAATGGTCAGAGAGGTCAGTAAGCAAAGTCTATCTTGTACAACTATAAAGACAGAACTCAGATCCACAGCACCATGTGGTTATGCAACCTTCAGTTAATCTCAGCCCATAATAAGGCAGAGACAGGAAATCTCTAAACAGCTTGGTTGTACAGGATAGTTTTGCAAGGGAGGGTGGATTTAGCAAAAGACCATTAAAGAATATATAAGTTGGAAGGTGATTGAGAAAGACACACTACATTGACATTTAGTGTCTGGGTTCACATGTACATACATATGAACCTGCACACGTGTGAATTCATACCATAGAAATATGAATATGCATATAGACATACCATGCACACACATTCACGAAAAGGACAAGAGAGGTAAAAGGCAGCCTCTGGTAGGAAATTGCTTTGAATATAGTAAAACTAAGATAGATTTTAAAATAAGTGTTTTAATGTTAATGAGAATGACAAATTATGAATTTTGGAAAATTACTAATTTAAGGGGGTCTCTTGGATATAACTCGGTTCCTACAATGACCAAATAAGATAAAGTTTATATTTCCAGGTTTCATAAAGTTATGATGAAAACTTAAATGCAAATCTCTGATTCCCTTTCTTCCCTACATTCAGGAAGAGAAAAGATCAGTATTATCCCAGTGGAAGAATGGAGGTTTTTAAGGATTATCTTCTTTATTGTTTTTTTTCCAGTAATTTCTCAACATTGACCTAAATCAGTAAGTTTTATCCTCAGAGTTTTCTGAGTCAGTGTCATTTATAGGGTCTCTCAGCACATTACCAATGTCTATTGACTTTTCTTACTTGGACCTCATCTTAACAATTTGCAATTGACTTTAAAAAACTTATTGTTGCCTCCTGGAACACCATACCTGATTACCTTCCCTCAATCATTTTAGAAAATTAGTTCCATTCATATATTTTACTCTTCCTGTGAGTATTAAGTAAGAGAAGTTAGCTCTAAAGTGGTGGACATGATGTTTGAGCTTTCTCCTGTATGTTCAGAGACCACAGAGAAGATGGGGGTGGAGGGTAGGGGCTGGTGTGAACTTTCATTGCTGTAATTTCTGTTCTATGTTTTATTCGGAGGCTTTAAGGGATGTTGGTGAACACTGAGGGTCCATATATAAGCTGCAAATCCAGAAATAAGTTGAACTTAAAAAAAACTTTGACTTCTAAGTCATGCTAGAGGTGGAAGTTCATGAAGTATTTCTACGTAATTTTTTTTGATATCAGATGGGCAGTCTTCTTCCCTGTCACAACTAATTCTTTAACTCTCCAGTTACCACACTATACATCTATCAATTCAATTAAATTTAGACATTGACTACCTGGGGCTACCTTCAGATCCCATATGTTAAGGCATGGGCTCCATTTGACCATCCACACTTCCTACGCCTATTGCAAATCCTACCATGCTAAATTCTAGCAAATGGCATTTCTTGTGAACACAGCAGCCTAGCAGTTCAGTAAAATGGGCAATACACAGCCATCATACTTTCCAAAAACACAGAGAGGAAACAGAGATACTAAGGAACAAATTAACAGCCCAGCAAAGACAGACCAGTAAACAATACCTAAAGATATAATAATCCAAAACCTTGATGCTTAAGCCTCAGTATAAGAACACACAATAACAGCCAGGGCAATATGTCTTTCATCACTAGAGCCCAGCTGTCCAACCACAGCAAGCCCTGAATATTGCAACATAGCTGAAGTACAAGAAAAAGTCATGAAGTCAAATATGTGTAGATGATAGGGGTCCTTAAATAGGAAATAACTAAATCCCTAAAAGAATTCCTAAAAGGAATTCTAAAAGGAAAACACAAACAAGCATTAGAGGAAAAAGTAAATCTGTTAAAGAAAGTCAAGGGAAAAAAATCAAACAAACAGTTGAAGGAAAACAACTCAAGGCCTAATAATGGAAATAGAAACAATAAAGAAAACAAACTGAGGGAATTCTGTAAATGAAAAACTTTAGGAATTCAAACAGGAACTATAGAGACCAACTTCACCAACAGGAAACAAGAGATTAAAGATAAGAGTTTCAAGCATTGAAGATACAGAAAATATTTTCAACAAAATCTTAAAAGAAAATTTTCCTAACTTAAAGAAAGAGATCCCTATCAAGATACAAGAAGCAGACAGAACACCAAGTAGACTGGACCAGAAAAGAATGTCCCCTTGTTGCGTAATAATCAGATCACAAAACAGAGAACAAAGAACAGATATTAAAAGTGACAAGGGACAGAAAGCAAGTAAACTATAGAGACAGACCTATTAGAATTATACCTGACTTCTCAAGAAAGAGTTTAAAAGCCAGAAAGGCCTAAACAGATGTGCTGCAGACTATAAGAAGCCACAGATGAAAGCCAAGACTACTATATGCCAAAAAATCTTCAATCACTATAGATGGAGAAAACAAGATATTCCTTGATAAAGTCAAGTTTAAAAATCTCTATCTAATAATCCAGCCCTACAAAAAGTTCTAGAAGGAAACTTCAACCTGAGGAGGTTAACTACACCTATAAAAACAGGAAATAAATGATCTCAGAACAGCAAAGCCAAAAGAAGAGAAATACACACACACACACACACACACACACACACACACACACACCCCACGACCACCACCACCACCATCACCACCACCAACAACAAGAAGAGAATAACAGGAATCAAACCTCATTGGGCACTGATATCTCTCAGTATCAGTGGTCTCAGTTCCCTAATAAAGACACAGAGAAACAGAGTGGATGTGAAAACAGGATCCCTTTCTACTGTATCCAAGAAACACACGTCAACATAAAGGATAGACAGTCCCTCAGGATAAATGGTTGGAAAAGTATATACCAAGCAAATAGACCTAAGAAGCAAAAGTGCTTGTTTAAAGCAAGCCATTTTACTATCTTTCACAATAGACTTCAAACCAAATCTTAAAAAGTTAGGGAAGGACACTAATAGTCACCAAAGTCAAAATCTACCAAATGATATTTCAGTTATTAAAATCTATAATCCAAACACAAGGAGACACAAGTTTGTAAAAGAAACATTACTACAACTTAAATTGCATAATGATCCTCACACATTGATAGTGGGAGACTTCAATGCCACACTCCTACCAGACAAAACCAGACAAAAACCTAACAAAGAAATAGTCAAGTTGAAGGATGTCATAAACCATAGGGACCCAACAGATTTTGCACAATACTGCACCCAAAGACAAAAGTACATATCTTCAAAAGTGCATACCTTCTTAGCATCTTATGGAAACTTCCTCCAAAACTGACCACATACTCAAACACAAAACAAGTCTCAGAAGATAAGACAAAAAAATCTTGAAATAACTCCATACGTCCTATTAGACTGTCATAGATTAAAGCTAAACTGGCTATCAACAACAGAAACAGAAAGATTACAAACTCATGGAAGCTGAACAAACGTCTATTAAATTAAGAAGGGGTTAGGCAGTAATAAAGAAATTAAAGACTATCTAGAATTCAATCAGAATTAATCCACAGCCCGCCTAAACTTATGGGACACAATGAATGTGGCGGTCAGAGGAAAGTGTACAGCACTGAGTGACTACATTTAAAAAAATGGAGATCGCTTACTGGCAACTGAACAGGACATCTGAAAGCTCTAGAACAAAAAGAAGTAAACAAGAGTATGGAGACACAGAACTGGCTTAGAGTGCAGGCTCCTCCTGGGACAGATGAGACGAACCTGGGAAATGGTTGCTTGGCAAACCAAGCATAGATGAAAGCAAACTTTCTCCGCCCATTTCTCAAACGTTCTGTCAAAATCTGTACCCTGGATAAGGAAGTGGCCTTTGAGCTCAGTTCTTCACGCTCTAC
>LOJH01005138.1:2007-34732 GCA_001685095.1 Ellobius talpinus | reverse complement strand
TGGGAAGTAGAAAAAGGCAAGATCTCCTGAATAAATTGGGAGCATGGGGACCATAGGAGAGGGCTAAAGGGGAGTGGAGCAGAGAAAATGTATAGCACAATAAAATCAATTTAAAAAAAAGAAAGTTTGTTCTGCCTGTCACCATATGCTGGGCACACACCACACTCTTCATTCTTTGGAATGGTGTTGTAAGATGGGCCCTGTGGCTGCTCTCACAAGCAAACTGAAGATCCCCAGGGTGAAATTCTGCTCTGACTTGATGCTGGTGGCTTTTATTGTCTTTAGGGCCTTTTTCGGATTGGGGCTGGAGCCTCTAAGCTAAAGAAGTTGAAAGCTGCTCTGGACTGCTCCACATCTCACCTGGATGAATTCTATTCAGACCCCCATGCTGTAGCAGGTAAACTCCAAGGACTGTCTGCAAACCTAGCTGTCTTTAGCAAGTTCTAGCTCAGATCGCCAGCAGAAAGAACAGCTGTCATTTGAGGAGTGGTTGATCAAGTCACTGATGAAATCTCCTAACCTGCACTGTGTGTGTGCACATGTATACACCTTTTCTCTTCTTTCTGGGTTCTCTTCTCCCCCTCACTCTCTGTTAAGCAAAGGTGAAGAAGGTAGCTATGACAAACACGGCACTCTTGTTTGGAATGCCAAGGATTGTCCTTTCACGTGATGGAGTCTCTTTCTTCTACCCATGAGGGCAGCCCTGCTTTGCGTGGCTAGAGTAAATTTCTTTTCAGTAAAGACAGTGTGCTCAGATGTAGCTTTTATTTATTTTGAAGATATATGTCTTCCTTCCTGTCACACCCCTGACCTACGTTTGCCTGGAGAAATTTTGTATGTTAATAGAATTACCCTAAAGCAAATTTTATTTTCCATGGCTCTCTTGGTGTATTTTTGCAAAGAAATGAATTTCTTTTGCAAGGCTTTATTGTATAAGCACTGCTGCCAGATTATGATTTGTTCTGTGCATCTTGGAAGACTGTATGTGAGATATTTTTCATTTGCAGAACAGTGCAGCTTTGGTCCCCACTACATGCTCAGAATGTGTTCATGGTTTTAGGTGCTTTGAAGTCCTATTTGCGGGAATTACCTGAGCCCTTAATGACTTTCAGTCTGTATGAAGAATGGACACAAGTTGCAAGGTAAGTTTAAAATGTTCAGTTTTAAAAGTTCAAAGCATGAAAAGCATCAAAAGATGAAATACTTTGCCCCATTTGTAAGTCCTT
Source organism: Ellobius talpinus (assembly GCA_001685095.1). NCBI lineage: Eukaryota > Metazoa > Chordata > Mammalia > Rodentia > Cricetidae > Ellobius > Ellobius talpinus. The sequence goes on along the minus strand of LOJH01005138.1, from coordinate 33,506 downwards.
GTACTCTCAGGATTCACGGAACACTGAAATACATGCATAAGGATGTGTCCCTGTTCCCACCTGCATCCAGAATGAACTTACTCAGTATTGCTACTATAAAGAGCTCACGGACTGTGCTGTTGTTTGAACTAGTATTGCTACACCCACATTAATGAAGTAGCTGATCTCAAACCCCTCTGCGACTGGGGTCATGCGTTATAGGGTAACTGCTACTGGCTGCTTGCAGGTTCAGCTCTTCAGCAATAGAATAAGACCCTTACTTGCAGTAATAATGTTTTTCTCAGTGTCTACTGTGTGCTAAGCTTTGCCATACTCCCTCCTGCCATTCTTAATAAGCATCGAGCATCCAGGATAGGCACATATTCTTGTTATCTTCATTGTACAGATACAGGAACTGGGAATTGTCAGAGCTGGCATCCAGATGGAGAACTCTCTGCCCCAAAGTTTTCACCTATTCTTTGATCTTGTCTTCCACCCTCAGCTTAGCCTGCCTAGTAACAGGACAGTGTATTTCAGATGCTGTCAGCTTCTCTTGGCCAGCTGGGTGATCTCCTTGTTACTTTTCACTTCCTCTCTGGATTGTCTGATTCTTCAGTCCTGAGGAAGGACGAACTAGTTTCACCTCCACCTCCGCCCTTGCCCCTTCAGCTCACCCTATCACTTTCCTTCCTAGCTGACCAAGATTAGATAGAGCCATTGTGGCTTCTATGTGACTTCTCAGGGATCTGCGATCACTGTGAACTAAGAGTCTTTCTCCCTGGTAGGTGGTGAGGTTTTAAGTTCAAGGACAAGTTCTCAGTCTGTCTTTTGACTGAGTCCAATGAATCAGTAGTCAGCATCAATAGGGTTTCTTGTGTCGGGTAGTCTCCTCACCTCTACTCTCCTCTAAGTTCCTAGACTCTAAAATTCTTCCTCAAGGAGGATGTGTCTCTCTGCTGGCAGGTAGATGCTATAGTAGAAAAATGTTGGAAAAAGCCGTCCTGTTGGCTTGGGAACTGGCCTCTAAGTATAATCAGATGACTTCCTGTACTGTAATTCATCAGCATTGTGGCTACCTGCTGCACTCTCTAGAGGACAGAGTTGTGACTTTCTAGGTTCTTTTCTTCCCATTTCGTGTTTATGGAAGTTTGTGCATCAAAGCTATGTAGAATCAGAGCTCTTAAAACTGTTCCACACAGGAATTAGCCCCAGCCTGGACTTTGGGGCAGAGTTGACACCAAGAAAGATCAGAGGTCTGGGCTCCTGGGAGCTTGGCTATTGTTTTGTGACCAGGCTGCCTTTATGTTAAGGAATGCTAGGCTTCATAATGCTGCTAATTAATACACACAGTCTTAGAATTTTCAGTGGCGGGCGTCTGCTTGTGCCAAGCTTGGGGCATGGTGATTTCACAGGATTCTGCCTCTAGCCTTAATAACGTTCAACAGAATCAACATTCTTCCCCTGTCCTGCAAAACTTGGTGAGATGAAGTACCTGCTCCCGGTCTAATAGTGTGGAACTGGGATTTGACCCCAAAATTATTTATTTCCCAGATAAGTGCTATCTTGCAGTTTTGAAAACAGAGACAAGCTTCACTTGATAAAGAACATGCGTTAGTTTTCTGCTATAAGAAATAAGTGACATAATTAGCTTAAAGGAGGGCAAGTTTATTATGGTTCTTGGGGTCATAGGTTCAGTTCCTGTTGCTTCAGACTTGTGGCTACGCCGTACATTATGGTGGTAGAAGCATGTCCGCCTCATGCTGACAAGTAGACACAAGGTAGGGACTAGAGTTCTAAGACCTCCCTCTAGCATCAAGTCTTCCAGTGCACCCTACCTCAGGGTTCCAGCATCTCCTGCTAGCACCACAGACTGTCAACCAAGCCTTTAGCACAGGCGCCTCTGAGAGACATTGCAGATCTGAGCTATAATAACACATTAATATGGGGATCAATAGTGTGTGTTTTTACCAATTCTTGTGTACATTTCTTTCCTAGTGTGCAGGATCAAGACAAAAAACTTCAATATTTATGGACGACGTGTCAGAAGTTGCCACCACAAAACTTTGTTAACTTTAGGTATGTGTTTGAGTTTGTTGTGTGCTAAGCATCATAATCAAAAGCTGCCTGGGGTGGGAAAGGGTTTGTCTTTAAGGTTACAATCCATCATTGAGGGAAGCCAAGGCAGGACTCTGGCAGGAACCTGGAGACACAAACGAAGGAGAGACTATGGAAGGCACTGTGTTATACTTACTCCCAGCCTTACTCTTTAGCTGTCACGTAGCCTGGGCCAACCTACCCAAGGATGGCACTATCTGCGGTAGGCTGGGCCCGCCTGCATCAGTCATTAATCAAGAAAAAGCACCACAGACATGCCCATGGGCCAGTCCGGTAGATGCTTTTCCTCAGTTATTACCTTTTCCCAGGTATGTCAAGTTGACATCAAATTAGCCTTCAGAGTATATATGATCCTATAAATGAAGATGCAGTGACCCTGGAGTGGATATGTTTCTTCCGAGATGACCCTACCTCAAGCATGCCTGGCACATTCAGAAGGCTTTGCAGCATAATACGGAGCTGCTGGGATGGGGTGGATGTGCCTGCCCAGCTATGTACTGGTATATAGGTGATGCTGATATGTAAATAGTCTGATCATTTGGACACTGCAGCTGTTAGCAGAAACGCTGCTATGAGAAGCTTCAGTGGCTGTATATTGTATTTGGAGCCCAAACTGTCCCTTATGTAAATGCACAGTTAATCAGTAGTTCCTGTTTCTGTGCCCTTTTATATGCTCAAGTCGCTGTACAGTGGAGATTATATTTCAGTATGTTATTAAATAGTGTCTCTAAGAAAACTTCCCATGGGCAAACTTCTGGGACTGCTGCTTCCCCTTGGACTTCTATAACTTGCAAGAGGTTTGGAGGAAGGATAGCCCCAGGGAATTGCCAGTTAAAACCAAGCCAAGGGTCCATCAAGATGGCTCAGTGGGTAAAGGCACTTGCTGTTGAGCCCAACAAGCTGTGTTCCTGGGACCCACGAGAAAGAGGGAGAGAACTGACTCCTGAAGGATGTGTCCTGTCCTCTCCTTGTCTCTCCCCACTTCTCCTCTCTGATAAGCGCACAGGAATAAATGTGGTGGGTGGGTGTGATTTGTTTAAAATTCACTTTGCAGGTGATTTGTGTGAAATGCTACCTGACTTGAGCTTGGTTTTGGTCTTTATCTCAGCTATACCTGATACTCCCTCTCCACATTTGAAGAATTGGCTTTGCCTTGCAAGCTGCTAGTTGTTAAAGTATAACATACCTTGTCAGATGGCAGATAATGGGAATCTGTTTGGTGCGATGTGGCAACTCAGTTACAGTCCTTAGCATTTTGGTGTTTAGTCTTTTGGTTTCTTTCCTTTTCTCCATAACCTTTGCTTTTTAAAAAAAAAATAATGAAGGGCACTTTGATGGTCCCAAGTTCAAAAGATACACATTGAACAATCTTTTGTCCCTAGCCACCTAGTTCTTCTGAGATACAGAATACAGAATATATAGTTTCTTCAGTATCTTTCCACTCTACAAGAGCCTCTGTATGTGTGCGTGTTTGTGTGCGTGCATGCATGTGTGTGCCCATGTGCAAGTACATTCATAATACATATTATTTCTCTCATTGCCCACTTTTTAAAAATAACATTTTCTTGTTTGAGAATTTCATATATATATATATATGTGTGTGTGTGTGTGTGTATTCACACACACACACACAATGATGCATTGTGGTTATACCCACCTCATTCCCACCTCCATCTTCCCCTGAACCCACTTTTTGTTTTTAAGCTGGATGATTGTGTACGTGGTGTATGTAATCTCTCCTTTGCCTACTTTGCTCCATATCTTTGCTTACTCCATCCTGGAGAGTTTTTGATATCACTACATGATTTTTGTGTTTGCTTGTACTCTACTATAGATCAAGGCAGCCTGAACTTTATCTAACCTGTTTTTGTTGATGGACAGCTTGGTTGTTCATAATGGCTCATTTTTATACTGCTTAGCTTATAACAGCATATGCAGTAATTAGATATTTTCATTATTAAAATAAGTGTTTGCAAATACAGTTTCATTTTTTAAATGACTTTTTATTAAGCATATATTAAGCCCACTATTAATCATGGTGTAATTAATGTAGGGGTAAAGGAAAGATTATAAAGGAAAAATAAATTAGAAATAGATACGGTTAAATCGATGTGATGATGTTGGACCTCTTTTCTCCCTCGGAGCCTTCAATAACCTGTTTTGAATAAAGTGCATGAGAAGTGTGAGCAGCACTGTCCATGAGCCGGGTCCCAGTATAGCGACAGCCTGTAGTAAGCACCTGAGCCATCTGTGCCAAACACTAGGCAGGCAGGGAGGGACACTCGCAGTGTTTCGGTGATGCTCCTGCCCTTCTGTTTTGTCTCCTAGGTATTTAATCAAGTTCCTTGCGAAGCTTGCCCAGACCAGTGATGTTAATAAAATGACTCCTAGCAACATTGCCATTGTGCTGGGCCCTAACCTGTTGTGGGCCAAACAAGAAGGGTAAGTGATTCTTCTTCACCTCATGCCTAAGTTTCTCCTTCCTGGCAATTGGCATGGGTAGCAGTAGAGTTCAAGAGACACATTCAGACTGTAGGTGACTTCAGGGTGTTCCAAAGTTGCCTTTTCATCCAACTGATGTTTTAAGGACACAGCTGTGAACTCGGTGTTGTCTCTGTGCAGCAGAAACAGAGGAAACGTTGTCCCTGCCCTAAGAGAGCATCCACTCCTGAGCAGTCAAACAGCCCATGTGGTGAAAAGCTAGACACACATCCGTGTGCATGCAGTACAAGAGGGACAGACCTATGCCCCAAGCCCTTAAGTGTCTGTAGCTGTGCCTGAGAATTAACTGACATAAAACAAATTGACAGAAGAAAAACCTACAGGTTTTTGCACGAAATAGGAAGTGCTGCTATAGCTGAGCAGTGTGGTAGTTGTGAGCATGTGGCGAGATGGATTTAGGCTGGACAGTTGAGTGTAGAGACGTGCTAGGAAGATATGGATTGGCCCAACAGTTTATGTGTACAGATTGGCCCTGTCATGGGTGGCAAGAATGTTTCTTTTCTTCGGTGTGGGGAAGGTGTCTTTCATGAGGCTGCCCTTGGAAAGGAAAAGAAAGTCAGAGCTCCCTCTAGCATCTGCCTTTTTCACATGCTTTTACCTCAGACTAGCCCTGTACCTCAGGGATGCACATTAGGGAATCCTGTTCTGCCCCTTCATGCTGGCAGTGTAGGTGAACTGATGTGGCAGACTGAGGAGGCTGGCGAGCACCCGCCTCAGGGAGCAGCACGTGGTCACCTTAGTGAAGGAATAGTTTCTTGTCCCTGGCACTGAGATCAGGGAAAGCCCCATAAGCAGGCAGAGCGTGGTGTCTGCCCTTTGAGGATGGTCCTGGGTAACTGGAAAATGCCTCAGATCAGAGGCAGGCTATGAAGGGCCTGTGCATGCTGCTGGCTTGTTTGGAACTTTCTTTCCTAGGTCCTTTGGGAATTGTCAAGTTTCCTTCTGTGTTTTTAATCTAAAATGTTCCTCATGGGCTCATTTTAAACATTTCCCACTCATGGCACTGTTTTGTGGGGTTGCAGAGCTATTAAGAAATGGGGCATGCCTGGTGGAGGTAGGTCTCTAGGGGTTGCCTCTCAAGGTGATACCTGCCCCCTGGTTCCTACCTGCTGGTTCTCCTCCATATGAACATCCTCCACATAAACAGTTCTGACTGCCATGACAGTTCTTTCACCTTGGTATAATGGAAACCATGAGCCAAACAAACCTCTGCTTCCTTAAGCCCTTCTGTCACAGCAGTGTAGAAGTAACTGATAGTATCCTAAGCAGAGCAACTTCACAGGGCTGTATTTAGGAAGCTTTTGCTGGCATTGAGCAGTGTGGGTTAAGTAGAAGAGGTGGGCACAAGAGATCAGCTGGAGAGCAGGTTGTCATCTGCAGATGGTCTTTGTCCTCACACATCATCTTGTGCAGTAAGTGCTATTCCCAGATCCATAGATGAGGATGCTGAGTCTGAGGAGAGCCAGTCTTTTGCCCAGGACTACAGGGCAGGGCAGTGGTGGGGTTCAAACACTGGTCAGAGTCTGTGTCCTTACCCGTCACTGCGTCATTGCTGCTGGCCTGCTTCGCAAAGACACAGTTCAAATCAGTCATTCCCTTGCTCATGTATGCCCAGTCTTGTTTCAAAAAATAGTTGTCAGCATACAGTGCAATAAAGCAAAACTACAAATAAGTAGGAAGACAGGCTAACTGCAGAATACATAGAGCAGATAAACCCCGACCAAAACACCAACATAGAAAGTGATGTAGGTGTTTAACTGTGGGGGCAAGAAGAATGTTCAAAGGAAAAAACAAACTTCAAAAAACAGTGTGGCTCAGTTGGTTAAAAGTCAGTACATTTAACAGTAATAGACACACTTTCTAACACCCAAAAACTTGTCAGGAAACGCCATAAACAAAGGCTAGGAAGGAGCTCCAAAATTCTGCAAAAGGCCTGAAAGGAAGCTTTGCAAATAATCAGCCGAGTCTCTTTAAAAAGGATCACTGGAATAGAATGCATGTGGACAGTCTCCCAGTCTGGTGAGGCACTTGGGCATGAAAGCTGATCAGAATCCTCAGTGAGGAAGGGGAAAGGGTAATTTGCCAGCAGACCTTGCATTGTGCTGCAATTGCTTGGTTAGAAAATGGGTGATACTGTCTGATAGGGGCTGAGGTTAAGGTGACAAGATAGGAGAGGTTGGTTTGAGGCAGTCAGACCTGAGAATCAAAGTTTCTAGGAATCCAGTTTCGATTCCTAAATCAGAAACTGTGACTCAGACATTATGGTAACAGTTACCTGAGAGAACAGCTTAAAAGTAGGAAGGGTTTATTTAGGCTCCTGGTCTCAGGTATCAGCTGCTTCTATGGCTGTGAGCATCTGACAAGGCAGAAAGTGTCACCTACTTCACACTGGCCAGGATGCAGAGAACCAGAGAGAAAAGGACCAGAAGTCTTTAAAGGCACTGTTGATAAAATTCCTTCCTCAAGGTGTAAAGCAGTGTCTGTCTCTTCTCCTGATGTCCCAGCAACAAACTGAGGCTTGGTTCTGCCACAGTGCATTCTGGGGAACCAGTGAATTATTGGGCTTCCTTACAGAGCCTCGGTGCAGTGGTTACTTATAGGGGTGTGGGCACTCCTGCCCCAGCTGGCTGCTTCTGGAAAGCCTTACTGAACAGAGATGAGGGCTTCCCTCATAGCCATATAGGTGGAGCTCCGACACTGGTCTTCCTCAGCCTGTATAATACTCCACAGCCCACTCCACCCCAGGGCACTTGGTCAAGTAGGTGGGTCAAGAGCAGCTGGATACTCAGGTGAGTATCTCATGCCTTATCTACCCTTCTGTGCAGGGGTGTACACCATCAACATACCCTGCTGGGTTGATCTTTTGCCAGGGCAAGGGTGGGGGCAGCTGAACTCCCCAAGATGGATGTTGCTTGACTCAGAAGATAGTAACTCATGACACATACACCCCAGTGACCAGCTCCCTCCATGCCCCAACTCCTAATAATGCCATCAAATTATGAATCCATTGATTAGGTCAGAGCCCTTATTTTCCATTCCCTCTCCAAGACTGAATCCACTACTTAGGAACCAAGCCTTAAACACTTAGGGACACTTTATGTCTAAACTATAACAGCTCCATAACATATGAAAATCAATCTAGGTCTTTTGAGAACCTAAGGCTTTGTGGGTGCATTGTAACCTCCAGGCACATTGCAAGTGGCTTGCTTTGGTAGTGTTTTGCTTAAGGATGTTTGGTGGCAGTGATAGTGACTGTATTTTTTTTTTCTTGAGCCCTAGTAGCAAACCCTTTCAGCATCTGGACTATCATCTTGGACCATAGCATATATATGTATGTTGCCCTGCCATGAGAAGGCAGGGGCTATGAGGATACTCAGAATCCATGTGTTTGGTGACATCATAGGCAGCAGTAGTTTGGGAAGATCTTGGAGTCTGCCTATCAGGTGTGCTACTGTTACAGTGTGGAAATGCAAGCCCTCTTCCAGTTAACTTGAAACCCAGCTTTGATGAATCTTTAATTTTTGGTGTCACTGCCCTGGTGCCTGCCCATTGGACACAGCAGTGGTTACCACTCTGCTGGGGAAGGATTGATAGTAGTTGGATAATTTTTCCTCTTGGGCCATTACAGACAAACTCATAGGATAGGGCCTGTGAGTTTAAATTTTGTATCTGTGTGTAAGTATTTTATCCATCAGCAATCTTTGAGATGCCTTGGCAGCCTGCAGAAATGAGACTGCCACGGTGGAGAATTTTAATTGTGTAAACTTCCTTGCAGAACACTGGCTGAAATAGCAGCTGCCACATCTGTCCATGTGGTTGCAGTGATTGAACCTATCATCCAGCATGCAGATTGGTTCTTCCCTGGAGGTAATCATGGTTCCAGACTCATTGATTGCTGAAGCTATATGACAGTAGTATACCACGTTTTTAAAAAGAAGAAAACCTGTTGATGATTATGTAATTGGTTTCACTTTCTCACACTGCTTTGGATTTCATTCATGTGCATTTATATTTTGATATAATGGTAATTATACTATTTTCCGTTTCCTTTAACTTCACTAAAACATGTTCGCATAGTATATATTAAATGCTTATTCGTTGCTATGATTGCATACTGTCTTCTCTGAAGGAATCTGGGTTCCCTGAGAAGGCAGCCACATAGATAAAATAAACTTAAAACATATAGCAAATTGGGATATTGGAGAAAGGTTTGACAAACTCGGATGCTGGGAAAAGGGAACCAGGATCTGTTTTCAGGGGTGATGCTGACTGCCCAGAGGCCCTTCCCTGAGAACAGGGTTTCTTTTTGACTCTACCTGCATAGTTGTTTGGTTTGTGCAAAGATACAAAGTAAAGCAGGCAAGGCTAGGGCTGATTGGACCTGGTTTGTGAAGTCAGAGAACTGCATTTTCATTCTGTAGCTGGTCAGTTTTCCAGTTTCTCTTGTTGCAATCCTGGGATCCACAGAGATTCCCATGGCTTCCTCTTCAGGTACTGGTTGCATATGTGTTGGGTTCACATGTCCCAGCCCTGCTTTTCTGAGTGCATCCCAGCTGCCCAGTCCACTACAGTGTAAGCTCCTGATGCCAGGGCTAGGCTCAGTTCTTCTCTTCTGTCTTCCTGTCCTCAAGAATCACTCATTGCAGTTACTTAGTGAAGATCAGTAGGAGACTGAAGATCGGCATGCTGCCTGGGATTTCCTTCAAGAAAGTGTTCCTTGCAAAAAATAAAAAATTTAAAAAAAATTCCATAGATGAGCATTTGAGATACTTTTCGTTCGTATTTTATATCAAAGTACTGATTTCTGTCACTTTTTAAATGATTCAGTAAGTTCTCCATGGTCCTTGTTTCTTTCTGAATTCTCGGGTTTCTCTTAAGAGCAGTAGAAGTGTGTGCTCAGCTGGCCTTTCTTGGCTTGCCTCCCACTAGGGTCAGGATCTGTTTTTCAGATCAGAGTGCTTGAGCTGCCCTTGTGGAATGTGGAGGCTGTCATTCCGCTGAGGTATTGGAGAGTTTCCTCTTTGTGCCAAGTCTCACATTTATTTATCTCTCTTATGACAGAGATAGAATTCAATGTATCAGAAGCATTTGTTCCTCTTGCTACCCCAAATTCTAATCACTCAACCCACACTGGAAATGACTCTGACTCGGGGACTCTGGAGAGGAAGCGACCTGCGAGCATGGCAGTGATGGAAGGGGACTTGGTGAAGAAGGAGAGGTACGTATGGAGTTGGTCACTTCCACAGAAGTAGTAGGTATCGTGTAGGAGGACATTTGACCCATGTGTCTCGTACTGGCTTACTGACCCCGTGTAATCCTGCCTTACAAAGTCTAGATAATTCAGAAACCACACTGTCAGTCTCTGCAGGCTGACCACAAAGTGTGTTTATGGGGAGGAGGTAGATTGTTAACATCCGTGCCTTGTGCATCAGACTTTATTTGATGCCCTATGTGCCCCACAATGAAATGGCATCACACATATTAAATCCACCAGTGTATTTGAGTGTTAGGAAACAAGAGAAAAGAAACATAATAAGATGTGTGGATTTTGGTTGAGTATCATATAAGGATAACCACATTTCCCAGTGAGCTGTGAAAAAGCATATTTTGACATTACTTGGCCTTGCTATATTTGCTAACTGCTGAATCTAACATTGAGCTGGAGAAGCCCCAGAATTTGACAGTTCTAGAGGGGGAAAACGTATGTTTTAATCTTAGAGGCAGCATCTTTCCATCGTATTGTCTATGGACAATTTATGAGATGTTCAGTGCTAATTTAGACCATGTATGATTCTCGCCTTTAGAGAGCAACTTACAGAAGCTCTCCATAAGAGCTGTGTTAAGCAGCATGCTGTCTTCATCCAGGGTCGTCGGGCTCACTCACAGTGACCTTCTCTTATTCCAGACAGCTTTACTTCCCTGGTCTCTCTCTGAAATAAATCCACCATCATCCTGTATAATTGAGTTCTGATACCTGAACACCATTCAGCGCCTTACCATTGTTTCCTGGTGGCCTAGTAGAACAGATTTCAAGTTTTGGCATTCCAAGACTCACTAGCCATGACACACCATTCTCAGCTGTCTGCTTTGTATATTCTCCAGTAAACATCAGTTAATAGAGTCCCGTATCTTTTACTTTTCCAAACTTAAAAAAAAAAGGTTTTGAAGTCTATGCATTAATGGTCTTGAATGAAGAGTGTCTTCCTTCTGCCCCATGCTCCAGATGCTACTCTCCCAAAAGCAACTATTTTTTCCAGCCATACATAGCTTTCAGCTGTTTCCTCATGTGTACACGTGAATGTTTCTGTATCCCATGCAAGCTGAGAAGCAGTGTGGTGTGTTCTTGCCAGCACTGGTATGCTTCTGGGCTTGGCTTCCTCCTCTTTCCCACACTCAGGTTTGAGGTGGGAATCAGGTAGTAGGGAAATTGACACAGAACATCGTGTCACTCCACATGAGACCTGCCTGTTCGCTTTCAGCTGCACACACCAACCTGATCAGTGTGAGGTGCTGGCTTTGCTAAGGCTTAAAGCCAGATCCAAGCACTCACTTTGGTAACTGGGATGACCATTGATACAACCTTGCCACCTAACCGCATGCTGGGGAATGTGGGCGGCCGTCCCATTTGTAGTTTTAACCTGTGCGGACCAGTGGGCTTCCGTCTCTTTAGTTGGCTTGTGTGGTGTGCTGACTATTTCTTCTCTCTGTGTAGCTTTGGTGTGAAGCTTATGGACTTCCAGGCTCATCGGCGGGGTGGCACTCTAAATAGAAAGCATATATCCCCTGCTTTCCAGCCACCACTCCCGCCCACAGATGGCAACACCTTGGCTCCAGCAGGTCCAGAGCCCTCTTCTCAGAGCTCTAGGGCTGACAGCAGCTCAGGGGGTGGGCCTGTCCCCTCTTCTGCGGGCATATTGGAGCAGGGGCTGAGCCCAGGTGACAGCAGGTAAGGAGAGCCCACTTCTGCTGGCAGTCAAGGCTAGATGGCAGTCTTTGGCGTGGTAGCCATGCCCAGAGAATGAATCAGATTTGCTTTCATGCCTTTGGTTAGAGGGGAGAAAAGACTGCAAATTGCTTGTTTGCTTTTCTGTTTTCAGAGAAAAGCAATACTTGTTTGTGTGCTCTGGTGCTGCAGAGTAGAGACTAACAGGTGTCTAACGGTGTGCTCAGCCTCTTCAGTGCGCAGCTGTCGGTGTTCACATGCACTCTGCCTGTTGTCACTCAGGGTGCTAGCTAAGAAGCATTTGGAAGCAGTGAGCTAGCTGAGTCACATTGTTTTTGGCATTTGTCATCCATTCTCGCATTCAGTAATTACATTCAGTTTCACAGATTCACCAAGTAGCTGCTGTTGTGCCAGGCTGCCAGCGCACTGAGTGACTAAGGGTTCCTTCACCACTCAGGGCTTTCAGTTGTACAGGGACAGTTGTACACATGGGTTCAAGGAAGAAAATAAAGTGCCATGTCTCCTTAAAAGGCCTGTTCAGTCACTTGAACTTTTGACAAGCCACTTGGAGTTGGGCTTTACAGTAAATCATTTTTAAGAGGAGATGCCTTCAGATTGGAGATCTTCATTCTGTTGGTGTTATTCAGTTCTCCATGCCGATCAGGCAGAGGCCACAGTTTTCTCTGGTTCAGAACTGATGGCTGGCTGTGTAGAAGATGAGCCATGCCAGAGAGTGCTAACGTTTTAATTGTCACTGTTTTTGTTCTCGTCTTTGGCCAGCCACACTGTGCCAAATGATCATATATTAGGTGAAATAAGTATGCACAAAACAAAACCACTTACCCATTCATAGTTTACCACACTCGGGTGCATTTTCCTTGGAGAACCTCTCATTGCATCTTTTGGTTGAGGGAAGTGAAGTTGTTGATAAAATAGGAATATACCTGGTCATGGTGGTGCAGCCCATAATCCCAGCTAGTTGGGTGGCAGAAGGATCACAAGTTCAAGGCCAGTCTAGGTAATGGTGAGACCTTGTCTCAAACATGGCAGACAGTGTCAGAGAGAAACAGAAGCACAGAATAGGACTCTTATTCTCTTACCATAGCTGGACCCAGTGCTTCTGTGCATTCCTGAGTCCTCCTCCATTCCCATAATCTAGGGGAGTTCATCTCTCAGTCAAGAAATCTTAAACTTTGCCCTTGGCCAGCTCTATGTATGTGCTGTAGATGCCGGGCTGGCTTGTTTGTGACCTCTCCTCCATACATGGCTTGGCTTTAGGGGAATATTTTTTTATGTCAGAAAGAGAGTATAAGCAAATGCACACATCTTCATTTCCTTGTGCCATTGTTTGTTTAGCCGAAGCTAAAGAAGAAAGTAGCTAGTCTTTACTGCAGGGGGAGTGGAATGCCAGCCATCAGTCTTCTCTTTGTTTTTTATGCTGAGATATTTTTCTGCATTCTTCACATCTGCCCTTTGGTGACCTTGACAAAATTACCGTAAAATTTGGTATAGAAAGTCTTGAACCAGGAAGTAGGAAGCCCTAATTGGCCCCTCCCCTGTTTCTGTCAGCTTTAGGCTGAGTCATCAAGCAGCTTCTCAGAATTTCTTTTCTCTCCATCCAGACGATGTTACTTAAGTCCTTCTTAATCAGAGTGTCACTTTGCAATGTTCATTTTGTACAATAGTTAACAAAAATCCCCAAGCCTTATTTTCTTAAAATAGCACCCAGTTTAAGTACATGCAAAACAGAACTTGAGGTTTCCTGTGGGTGGTCTGAAGTGACTGGCCATAATTTCTGTGGCAGAGTAGCTGAAACTTAGTCTATTGCAGGGAATCTCAAAATGTCTAGTCTCTGAGTAATTATCAGCTTACTAGCCCAATACAAGCTATTGAAAATTTTAAACCTCATCTTCCTGGGTTCTGGTATCCACAGATCCAGCTGACTGTGGTTCAGATAATTTTTTTAAAAAACTGTTTCTATAGGGCTGGAGAGATGGCTCAGTGGTTAAAATTACTTGGTGCTCTTTCAAATGACCAGAGTTGAGGTCTCAGCACCCACAGTCTTGCAACCACCTGTAACTCTAGTCTTCTAGCTTCTCCGAGCATTTTGTATTTTGAGACAGGGTTTCTCTGTGTTGCTTTGGAGCCTGGAACTCGGGTTGGCCTCAAACTCTCAGAGATCCACCTGCCTCTGCCTCCTGAGTGCTGGGATTAAAGGTGTGAACCACCACCACCCAGCTCACACAATCTTAAAAACAAAGAAACCACTGTATCGAACATTTTGTTTGCCATTCTCCAGACATTCCCGTAGCTCTTCCACTTTATTGCTTATTATGAGAGTTGACTTATGGTACACAGAAAGGTGCTGACAGGTTCTGATGCCTTTTTACATACAGGGCTTGAGCATCCTTGAATTTTGATATCTGTAGGAAGTCCTGGGGCTTCCCACCCCAAACCCCATACCAAGGAACAACTTTTCTATGGAGTGCTTAACTGTTCTATCAGGGAATGCCTGAGATCTAACTTCACCTTTATCCTCTCAGCCCTCCAAAACCCAAAGATACTGCATCTGCAGCTGTCCCTGCACCAGGAAGAAACAACAACCAGGTGACCACGGGCCCAAGCCAGGCCCAGGCAGGTGGCGGCTCTCATCAGCTCTCAGTGGGCACACCTCACAGTGCAGCTGGTCCCAGTCCTCACACTGTGCGGCGAGGTAAGTGACCTGCACTCCTTGTGCTTGGGAGGGTGTAAGAACTTCCTGTAATTACTCCAAAGAGTCGGTTATGAAAGCCCTGAGAAATCTTTTTCATGACTGTTACCAAATAACAAGCAGGAAAATCAGTCGTTAAAGAGGGAAAAAAATGGAAGAAACTGAAGAAAATAGAGAAACGAAGTACAAGAACACTAAAGCTTAACTGCAGGAAGAGGGCTCTGCAGTCACTCCAGGGTCTCTAGGGGTTTGGGGTCCCAAGTCTTGCTGTGATTGGGAGCCACTGCAGCCTCTCTGCTTCTAAGCTTTGTGAACTGGAGCTTCAGGGCACAGGGTTTTCTGGTTTTGGAGTAACATGATCTAAACAGTTTCCGTCTGTCTCCTTTGCCCTCCTCAACCCAGCAGCCAGGACCATTGCTTTCAAACACAAAGGAGCTATGTCACCAAATCCCATCTCTGCCACAAGCACAAGTCATTCTGTCCTGCTGTTCTTTGGTTTTGCTGGGGATATTTGTCAGAGTGTTTTTCTTTCTTCTTTAATTCTCCCAAGGCCCTGGCAGCAGTGCACACATGGAGGTCGAAAGACAGCCTTGAGTGTTGGGCCTCACCTTCCTCCTTGTTTGAAACAGGGTCTCTTGTTTTTCCACTGTGTATGCTGTGCCAGCAGCATGGGAGCCTATGGGGATTCTCTTGTTTCCACCTCCCATCCCTCCACTGGAGCCATGGCATCCCAGGTGTGTGCTCCTGTGCCTGGTCCTCACATTTGCATAGCCATTGCTTTACCTGCCTGAGGCATTTTCCTGGCTACTGAGCATTTGTCTTAACATGAATTTTTAAGTCTTATTTAGTTTATTATTCTCTCCAAGATCTTAGCGAGCTCAGGTCTTCCCTGTCTGTGCACCTCAGCATCCTGTCCTTATGTGTGCCTGCCACAGAGATGGCACTGAGAAGCTCATGTGGTCTGGACTCTTGGTACCTTATAGACTAGAAGACCTGGAACTGACTTTCTCCCTTCCTGAGTCACTGTTCTAGTGCTGTGAGGAGACACCATGATCAAGGCAACTCCTATAGATGAAAGCATTTCATTGAGGGCTTGCTTACAGTTTCAAAGGGTTAGTCCATGAATTCATGGCAGGAAGCAGGCGGGCATGGTGCTAGAGCAGTACAAGCAATAGACACATAGAGATACATATGCTGGGCCTGGGGTGGGCTTTGAGGTTTAAAGAGCCTACCCCCAATGACACACCTCCTCTACCAAGGCCACACCTCCTAATCTTTCGAACAGTTCTACTAACTGGTGACTAAGCATTCAAACACATGAGCCTGTGGGAATCTTTTTCATTCAAAACACCACAATCCCTGATGCTGAACCTTTATTGATATCTGGAGCTGGTTTTGGTTGTCTCAAAAGGAAAGAGGTTACATCTGTTTAGGGGACAAAGGCCATGGATGCTATTAAGCAACCATAATGTACAGTCTT
This sequence comes from Ellobius talpinus, assembly GCA_001685095.1. Lineage (NCBI taxonomy): Eukaryota > Metazoa > Chordata > Mammalia > Rodentia > Cricetidae > Ellobius > Ellobius talpinus. Next base: position 17,777 of record LOJH01005138.1, on the reverse strand, counting down.
CTGAAGTAATGTGCCGCCCATCTGTTAGTGGTTCTGAGGTGGAGGAACCATAGTCTAGAGAGGAGCAAGTTCCAAAAGAGATGTACCAGGGAAGCCACACCTCTTACTCCAGGTCAAGCTAGTTAAATTCCGTGTTGACGGGGTTGCCCTGAGTTCCGTAGCAGTGCTTACTAGAGTGTAAAAGTCCCACACCTTAACAGGGTCTTGTAATGTGGATACTAAGAGACAGGGAATTTATCATAGCAAGGGGCACATGTGTGAAGGATATGCTTCTGAGGTGTGTGTGCGCGCGCATGCGTGCGTGTTTACATCTCCCTGAAATTAAGACTGGGAGAAGACAGTCCTTGACCATTGGAAACCCTTCAGGTAGGAGGGATGAGGAGGGTGTAGACATGATACAGCAGGGAAGTCAAACCTCGGGGCCACCAGGATAACTGGGTGTTAGGACTGAGACTATCTGACTTATAAAGGGAAGAGATTTCTTTGGGTTTTTAGTCCTGGAGGCTGGGAAATCCAAGGATAACATGATGCCAGCCTCTGCTCAGCATCTGGTGAGGGCACTGTGCAAAGCAGAAGGGAAGGGGGCTTCAGAAGAGAGCTGGGGAGCCAGACTCCTACCTTAGAGCACCTATTCCCTCCAGAAAGGCAAGGATCCATTCATGAGGCTCCTCCCCAGGCCTCCCACTAGGCCTTGCCTCCCAACACCAACACACAGCCTGGGGGCAGGGCACTGAAGTCATAGCACTAGGCCTGTGATAATATTGCATAGACTTTTGTACACGTGTTCATGGGAGTGTGCATATCAGCCCTCGGGAGAGATGGGTTAGGAGAAAAGAGGAGCCACTGTACTTCTAGAGAGGCTGCGGCACTTTGTCCAGGGTCAGGCCCTTAGAACAATGCACGGCAACTGTGAGAGCCTCTTCCCTTACTAGATCTTAGTTCTTCAGCTGATGCCTTAACTGTATGTGTTCAGCATGGGAGATGCTCACACTCAGGCATGTGGGCTGCAAGGGCTCCAGGAGCAGCAGCCAGACGACTCTGCTTGGTTGCTCTGCACCGTTTCTTTCTGGCCATGCTCTTGTCATTTGATCCTCACATGCAAGGGTAAGCACGTCTCCAGCACCATACTGTAATGGGGAACATGGGAGGCGCAGGACTGACTGCTTGGGAGAGGTGTCCAGACTCTCCCAAGGTGAGTAGGTTAGGAAGGGTTGGGATGTTTTCCCCACAAAGCCAGTTAATGAAGCAAGGCAGCTAAGCAGTGGAGCTGCTTGAGATGAGGCGGGTGAAGTGGGGAGATGACAAGCAGTTCACAGGCAGTGTCATCAGAAAGTTTGACTAGACCATTGCAGTGACCCATGGAAGCTCAACAGCTGCAGGAGAGGAATGCAGGAGGTGTCTTTGATGCCACCCTTAATGCAAGGCTGTTGTAGAGAAGGAAAAAGGCCCTGGACTCAAGTATGTGTTCTGGCTTTAGCCTGAAGGTACACACTGGTTATAGGATGCTAGCTTGACCTTTCCTAATGTATCCAGGAGAAATAAAAATATGAGGAGCGGTAAGATATAGGAGGATCAAAAGTAGAGGAGCATTACAAGTATTAAATTCATTGTTGGTCTCACTGTGTAGCCCAGGCTAGCCTCACACAGCCTAAGCACTCCAGCCTCAGCTTTCTGGGTGCTGGAATTGCAGATTTTTGCCACTCTCCCTCCCCTGTGGCATTGTGTATCTATGCTTTTTCTAAAGCACTCCACAAATGTTAATGTACATTATTGCATCTTTTAGGCAGGAAGGCAAGCTCAGTGCTGGTGTGGCTACAGGCCCCCACTTCATCCTTATGCTACCTGTCCTAGACTGCTGTCCTTTTCATGTGTCCTGCTTACAGTCTTTCCTACCTGAGCTCAGCTGTAGCTCTGCTTTCAGAGAGTTGGCTCCACAACACCCAGGCCTCCCCACAGGACACCTACACCTCAGCATGCTTGCGCCTCCACCATGGTCCCAGATAAGACCCTTTTTTCTCTAGCCCTTCCTTGGGCCCTGCTGCCCTCTTCTCAGGCTTCCTGTTCTGAGTCTCCTGTGCTGTAAATGTCAGGCGTGAATTTCTCTTCAGTGTGAGCTTACAGTTAGTACTGCTTAGAGCAGGAAACCAAACTTTTTTTTTTCTTCTCATTGCTGTCATCAACCAGAGTGTAACTGATTCCAGAGAACTTTCCCTTTGTAAACTGACTGGTTGTATCTGTGGGGAAAAGTCTTCTGAATTGCTGGGCTCAGAGTTCTAGGCTAGTTTAGCAGAGCAGGCACCACTGGATTCTGGACTGTGTAAATAGGAAGAGAAGCTGTGTGAGAAAGAAGAAAAAGAATCCGGGGGGCCGCAGGACATAGGTGTGAATCTATTCCATCATTTATTAGGTATGTGATTGCTTAGAAAATAACCAGCCTGCCCTGGGCTTCCTTTCTCCACTTTGGGCCAGTCCCACAGTGAGCTCCTGGGGTGGACATGCAGTGTGTGAAAACCTGGTGTGCAGCTGAGTGGACCAGTCCCACAGTGTGCCCCAGGGATGGACATGCAGTGTGTGAAAACCTGGTGTGCAGCTGAGTGGGCACCGCTTTCTTCTGTCCTCTGATTCCTTCTCCCTGTCTCAGGGTTATCTGTGTGACTTCAGGAGAAACAGAAACATGTCCAGGGTTCTCCTCTCTGCCCCTCCATCTTCTCCTTCCACAGTCTGTTCAGATCTCAACTGGTCTCAGAGTAGGAATTTGTTTCAGCTCATGTTAGAGAAACAGCTGTAGGCTTATTTCTAATTAATTCTATCTAGAATGTGTCTGGAATTGGTAGAATTTCCATGAGTAAAAACCAGTCAGGTGAGGCTGTAGCCCAGCAGTAGAATGAGTGCCCATCATGGAGGCCCTGGAGTCAATCCCCAGCAGCCACCCTCCTCACGCCTCCCTTGGGTGGAGTTCTGAGTGGGGTGGGCTGCCTCTCTGTTCTTCCCTCCTAGGTTTGTTTCCACACTGAAGTCATGAGGGGGACTCAGGAAAAAGGGCCATTGAGGGGCCCACAATTTGCTGTGTTATATGGGTGTGTGGCCTCTGTTATACTCAGTTTTCAGTTTTTTTCCTTTTGAATTTGTAAAATGACAGGTCACTAAAGGCCTCTGTATATCATGTGCTTAGCTTTTTACATAAATTCCTTATGTTGGACTAGTTTAAGTTTACAGAGAAGTTGTGTTCCCACTTGCACTTGGCCCTGTTACCCCCACAGTTACCATCCAGCATCAGACTGCATCTGTCTGATGACAACTGAGACACCAATGACAGCAGTCATTAATTCCACATGGGGTTCAAATTTTCTATTTTTTCCTACCATCTTCCATACCACTTCCCGCCCAAGAGACTTCCCTGGCACAAGAGTCCAGTTTGATTTTTACTTGGGTTTCCATAGCTGTTTGTCAGATGTTCTTGGGGGTGGACTGGTCTAGGGTTTGGGCCTCGCACAGCAGACCCCCTCTTGATGCATGGGGGAAGGCATGACATGGTCCTGCTGAGCCGCATCCTCCCCTCACTGACCCTGTTTTCACTCTTCTGTGCAGCTGTGAAGAAACCTGCCCCGGCACCCCCCAAACCAGGAAACCCACCTCCTGGCCACCCTGGTGGTCAGAGCTCTCCAAGCACAGGCACCTCCCCAAAGCCGAACACTCGCAGCCCGTCGCCACCCTCGCAGCAGGCACAAGGCATGCGCCGCTGCTCCAGCAATCTGCCTCCCATCCAGGCGCCCAACCACCCGCCACCGCAGCCCCCCACACAGCCCCGGCTGGGCGAGCAGGGACCAGAGCCAGGCCCCACGCCACCGCAAACCCCCACACCACCTAGCACCCCACCCTTGGCCAAGCAGAATCCCTCGCACAGCGAGACCACACAACCGCATGGAACCCTCCCAAGGCCGCGGCCGGTACCCAAGCCCCGCAACCGGCCTAGCGTGCCGCCACCCCCACACCCTCCCGGTGCCCACGCAGGGGATGGCAGCCTCGTGCCCGCAGCACCCACCGCCTCCAGAATCGTCACTGGTGAGTAGCAAGGGATGCAGTGTTCCCTCAGGCTTCCCTTGATGGCAGTCATTCCCAAGCCAGGTGCAAGTCACATATGCTGGGAGCGCAGTCACGCCTGCTCTGTCAAGCCGTTTATGGCTGTTTTCGTGCCAAGACAGCAGAGATGAATACCAGTGACACAGATTATAAAGCCTGTAGTTTTCTTCTGGGTGTAAGATTATCTTCATTCACATTCTGGAAAGTGTAAATGCGTTTAAGTCCAGATAGAAGGTATTGTACGACATACGCGTGGAGTTCTTAGTGAATTCCTTCTGGTGATCCATCCTTGAAGATGGGAGGATCGGGGGCCTCATTTACAAAGCAAGTTCCAGGTCATCTTGGACTTAGCTACTTTTCTAAAAGTAAAAAGTGCACATACTAAGTGCAGAATTTCAGGAGTGGGTGTAGTAGAAAGCACTATATATGCTAAATCAGATGCTCCGGGAAGGCAGATCTCCCAAGCAGACCCACACTAGCCTCAAATGGCTTGGCAGGGATGAGTGGAGATTTTGGCATCATCCTCTTGGATCTGCCCTGGGCATGGAGTTGATTGTACAGATTGTAGTGCTACTTTGAGGAATGTTTTTATAGATATCCTACAAAACATGATTGTTTTGTTATATCAAGAATATTGCTACTCCAGGTACTGGATTTTGCCTTTTAGTTTGAAAAGATATGGGTTCTTTAGTGTTTTTAATGGTCATTTGAACTGTGCAGCATTTCTTAACAGCAGCTTGCTTTTAATTTCAGCAGCCTAGCTGTGGGTTGTCCTATATGGAAGCATGCTAGTAGAGGCCACTGGACTGTACCTCTGGTTCTTCAGCCCTCACAGTGGACTTCTCAATAGATGATGACCCAACACTGCACCCAAAATAATGAGTTAACTAACTACAGAAAGATCTTTTCCAGGAATATAATGCATAGTTTAACATATGTTATCAATAGTTAATAACTGTTCCTATGACAGCAGGATGTTTATTTGATTAGCACAAAGCCACATTGGTTTGTTTGCTGTTTGTTTCCCACTAGATGCCCTTCCCAGTGCCCTCACAGGTGGGGAAGGTTTCCAGAACTAAGGTCTGTAACCCCTCAGCAGCTTGAACTGCAGCTGCAAATGCTCCTGCTTAGCCATGTTCTCTGTGTGTGCTTTTGACTTTGTGCTCAGGGTGGCCATGCCGTAGCCGTCAGTCAGCCATCCATTCTGTGGCATAGAGTTACGCCTTTTGTCCCATCAGAAGCACTTTTGGCTTTGGTTTGCCCCAAATCTAAGAGATGGCTGTCCCTAGGCTAAGATCTCAGTTTGAAACCCTCAGTAAGATGCTGTGTTGTTCCATTTTTCGTTTGGGTTAGCCTCTCCCGTGTTCTGCTCTTCTCAGTACCATTTCACCTGTCACTGGCCTATCGTCGCCCAACAAAGAGGGCCAGGGAACCGTCACACAGAAAATTGTGCATCCCTGTGTTTTGTGCTTTAATTTTTAATTTTGTATCTTAAATGCAAGGTAACTGCATGGAGCTTCTTAATTGGTGTCTAAAATTCTCAGCCCCCTCCAAACTTCCCCAAATAATCCTCCCCTGAACTCCCTTTAAGTCCCTTTGCATTCCAGCGTGCTTACATTTTGCTTTCCTAAGCTGTATGGACATTTAAAACAATGAGGCTCATCTGAACATACTTTTGGGCACATATTGGGCCAGCAGAAGACTCCTGTATGGTACAGTTGCTTTAATCAGAGCCCTTAGCCTTTTGTAGGACATATACTGAGTGTTCACAGCTTAGTTCAAGTTGAAACGATGGAGGAGGATACAGGCATCCGTCTGCTTTTCTCAGGCCTGGATTAGTCCAGTAGTTGAGTGATTAAACTAAAAGGCTGAGTGGTGTTTTGTTTTGTTTTTGTTTTGGGGTTTTTTTGTTTGTTTGTTTGTTTTGGTTTTGTTTTGTTTTGTTTTTCTGAGACAGGGTTACTTTGGAGCCTATCCTGGAACTAGCTCTTGTAGACCAGGCTGGCCTCAAACTCACAGAGATCCGCCTGCCTCTGCCTCCTGGGTGCTGGGATTAAAGGCGTGCACCACCACCGCCTGACTTAGGCTGAGCCTTTTAACACTTTAATACTTATGACACCAAAATTTTACTCAAACCTGTACTTTTATCTAGACTAGAATGAAGAGTGCAAACCAGAATTATGCCTACTCTGTGATACCACAGTCACTTGTGGTGTTTTATGCCAACAGATTGTTTTAATTGATTTATCATTCACTATACTTTATAGTTAGGTGAAATTTTACATTTAAAAATGATCTAAGATGCTACCGATTTGTTTTAATCTTTACTGTAAATTTTCTTAGCACAGGAAATACATGGCCTCTGTAATTCCCTTTGTATTATAGCATTAACATAAAGTTAATCTTAACATCCACTGGCCTACCCTTGGAAATGTACAGAAGGCCAGCATTTGGAATTTAGGAATCCCCTAGCATTGATCATTTTGTTAGTGACTCTTCCTGGATATATAGCCTATGATTTTCAAGGAAAAGGAAGAGTAGCACAATCTGTTATGACATGCTTTAGCTTGGAGAACTTTGGAAAGATTCCTGAGAACGAACATCTTGCCCATTGAATTATTTAATTATAAAGAGCTGGGTAAGGCTTAAGGGACTAAGGTGAATGCCAAGCTGACTTAATAGTCCACTCCCCTCTCCAAAGTTCAGGGCTCTGGAAAGCTCTGGAGAAGGGAAGGATTCTCAGTCATTCTAAATGTCAAACTCTCACTGTAACTCTACAAAGCAGGAGGATTTTAGCAAAGAGTATTCTAATTCAAACGTTTTATTAAATAATTTAGATGTATGACCTGCCATATTCAGTAAGAACTGAAATTGGAATGTTTAATGGTAAGGAAAAGGCAACTGATTGGCCAAAGCATTTTGCTACTTTGTGATCATATTTGTGCACTAATGGCTGTCACTAACCAGTCACCCTAACCCTGCCTGCCTGCATCCCTACTAATAGTGCATGCACTAAGGAGGGCTGGCCTTATCCGTGCTTGCTGTCCATTGTTCTAAGTACTAAATGTGTTCACAGACTTGCAACAGTTGGTCCCTGGGCTGACCTCATGACTCCTTCATTTGCATCCTTCCCTCCGCCCAGCAGGCTTGAGATGTAGTAGATAGAGCATGTGCTGTAGCGTCAGAGACATTCTTGGGAAGGCACACCAAGTGGTAAAGGAATTAAATTAGATGGATTAAGAAAGGTTCCAACAGTCCATAATAGGCAGCAGATGAGCGAATGATAGTTATCTATTGTCATGTCACATGCCAGCCTAGGCCTGCTAGGACCCAGAGAGGCAGAGGTTAGGGGTGCCACTTGTTCAGATCTTCGTTTATTATAGTTGCAGAAGTCTGCATATCGCCTGCCTTTAAAGGGTGCCTCATTTTGTTTTCGGAAGATATCGTGGTCCATGATCTCATTTGCCCTGTGTGGATTTTACCCCAGCATTTTGATTTTCCTTTACATCCCATATCATTGCCCACATAGTATTCACTATTTCACCAGCTACGTGTGCTATTATGACCGTAGCTAAACATTTGCTGGGCTTCTACCTCTAATTGCAGTTTAATATGTAGACGGCATATTCATGGGAAGTCAGATATTGAGTGAGAGTGAGTATAATCTCCCCTTTGACTAGAACAGTGGTTCTCAACCTGTGAGTCACAACCCTCAGACAACCATCAGAAAACAGAGATTTACATTACAACTCACAACAGTAGCAAAATTACAGTTAGGAAGCATCAACAAAATAATTTTATGGTTGGGGATCACCACAACATGGGAACGGTATTAAAGGGTCGCAGCATCAGGAAGGCTGAGAACCGCTGGGCTGGAGTAGCGAGAAACTGACTCTTATTCACAGACAGAACTTGGTAAGGGATAGAAGGATCCAGGATGTCAGAACCGAGGACAGAGAGAGACTGGACAGTGGCAGTGGTGTTTGATGTTTCACTTTGCATTGTGTTGCTTTCCAGGGTGTGTTTGGATCTGATACTTATACGAGTCATTATCAAAATAGCATTTTTGAAGAAGAGTTACAACCTAAGCACATAATCAAAATTATTTGAGTGAAAATTCTTCTAGATCATACCCTAAACTGTAGCATGCCAGTCCTGCCCACTGAAGGGCCTGTCTCCCAAATAAAAATATTCATTCAGAAAAGAATGGGTTCCATTTGTAGGGGCCCCAAGTTCATTACACTGTCTTCACTGTGCCTTGGGGCCAAGGCCTGTTACTTGATGCTCTTTTCTGGATATCTTGTTATTTATTAAATTATCTGTAATATGAACTTAACTCCAACTTATAGACCAAGCTATATACAGAAAGCATATAAATTTATACCTAGAGATGTGTAGAAGCATTAAAAGAGAAGAAAAGAAAGCTGTGGGTATCTTCTGAAGTAACCCTTTTCTTTGCTGCAATGAACTGGGTGTTCAAGACTTCAGCCATTATCTCCTCAGATAATGTCTTCTCCTTCAGGACCCTCATGGAGGAATAGTGCAGTCCTTGGGGAGGTAGAGAAATGTAATGTCCAGAGAGCCCAGACCTGCTGGCTTTGCTTCATGTCTGATTGATGCTGGCTTGTCACCTTGATAAAGTGGTGTCCCTGGGCACCTCCCTCTGTCTGATTGTTGAGGAAAAAAGAGCCAGTTTATTCTCTAGAAAGGGTTCATAGCTGGCACACAAGTAGAGATACTGACAAACAGAAATCTGGTTAGTATGTCTTTGCATTGTGCATGCTCCACCAGCTCATGCCTGTTCCTTAGTCTTTGTGAACTCTCTAGACTGGCAGTGCCATCCATGGTAGGATAATGGGGAAGAAACTGAATTTGCAATGATTTTCTTGTTTGCTGCTGCCTTTGAGTCATGGCTACCTCTCTGCCTGAGGCTGTGAAAAGGGAGGGTTGGAAAGATGTTTGCACCAGCCCACTATCTGCTCACCAGCTACCCAGCTATAGGGTTCATAGTGTCTGCTTAGTGCCAGTCATGGCTGTAAGGCACTGAACGAGACAGATCTGCCCTTGCCCAGGGTGAGCCACAGGTCTGTGACATCCCTGATTCTGTGCACGCACACTGCTGCTGCTCTGTCTCTGAACCAGGAGATTCAACCTGTTCCGTTGGTTTTCTAGTTACTGTAAAACCTGAACTTTCTGAAATGGCACTGAATGCCCGGGGCCTTCAACTACTCAGCACCTCCGTAATCTAGGCATTTCCCCCAGTTATGGTGCAAGGACAAGTCTCTTGATCCTGGAGTCTGAGAGAAAAGGGATATACCCCTAGGAAAAAGAAGACCATAGCTCAAAACTACAGGGACAGAGGCAAGGAGGGGCTTTCAGGGAAGGGACAGAAACCAGTCTCCTGGCTTACCTATGGGTTTCATCAAGGCCATGTCTATCTCATTCATTATTACTATGTCCTCAGCAAGCAGATCAAGACCCGGCAGGTGGTAGTCTGGAAGAGAGCTGTGGTGAGCAAAGGGGCCTTGTGAGCATGGAAGGGGAGGAGCAGTGGCTTAAGGACCGTATATTTGCCATTTTACTGAAAGAATTTTCCATCAACTTAAGAAGACATGGAAAGATTTCAGTGTATTAGCGTTAGAAGAAAGTAATTAGAGATTTGGTGGTCTGCTTTAGTTGTCATCATGGTATGTGTGCCCCATGGGGGACACTTAACAGTGCCTGGAGACATTTCAGGTTGTCACTCTGGGGGGTCAGTAGTTCGTATGCCACCAGCCAGGACTACTTCTCAGCTTTCTACAGTGCCCAGGATAGTCCTGCAACTCAGAACGGCTCAGTCCAGCTTTGACTCAGTAGAGGTTGAGGTCGCAGTTTTATCCCCAGAAGGAAACCCTCGTAGCCTCAGAAGTTAGTTCTCACCAGGGTGCTCTTCCCCTGCAACTTAGAGGTTGTTAGGAACCCACAGTTAGTCATTAGAGATCTAGGTGAGAGTGGAGTTTCCTTTGCTCAAAGCAAGCATATTTCAAGGGTCGCATCTCTGACGGCCACCCAGGCTCTCAGGAGTACCAGTGGACTATAGTAGGCAATTGTGTCTAGGCTCTCAAGGGCTTCACTTCTCGTGGCTCCTGAAGCCTCTAGAAAGGGACTGTGTTTGTATGTGGGCTGACTCAAACCTTCCAGCCTCTCTTCTCAGTGCCTTTGGGAGCATCTTGGACCTTACCCTCACTGATACCTTGTTTCTTCATGTGTTTGTCCAGACACCAATTCTAAGGTTTCAGAATCACTTCGCAGCGCCTTTCCTGAAATACATTCAGACTTGGCAAGCAAAGAAGTGCCTGGCCACATTCTGCTGGACATTGACAATGACACAGAAAGTACCGCATTGTGAAGAAAGCCACTTGCCAGCCTTTGGCCCTCCATCCTGTGAGTGGAACTGGGTCAGGCAAACCTCTGTCCCTACAGACAAAACAGTGAAAGCTTTCAGTGGGAGAAGGAAAGTCTGACCACACAGGACTAGACTCCCATGGCCCAAGGAGAAGGTAAAGGGCCAGTGCTCAAAGCTGAATGACCTGTGTTGTGAAGAAGTTGGATTGTTTTATATAGGACGAAAATCATGCCAAAAATGATAGAACAAAGAAATACCTACAGTGGAAAGAGTATTACTGCTGAGAAATATATGGGAAGCCTTTGCCCACGCTGTTAACACAGACAGCAACTTGGAATGATTAAGAAGAGACTTACCTATCTATTTAATAAAACACATTAATTATACAAGTTGCCTACTTCCTGCTACTCGGACTTTGGTTGTCACATACCAGAGGGAGCTTCCCTTCCTTCAGACTTGCTGCAGAATCATTTTGTATTAAATAAGTCTGTGTCTCCTCCCATCCCCAGAACCTTGAGCATTGATGGCGACTGCTGGCTCTGTTGCCTCATCAAACTGGATGTGAGTCATGCCTTGTGGATTGCCAGAATATGGAGAGAAATATACTGTTCTTTTTTAAAAAACAAAACAATATAATTGCTACTTGATAAAGACCGAATGTTATTCTAGTTTCATGTTTAATTTGAATTAAATATATTCTGTGGTTTATATAAAAACTTGCTAATTCTTGGAGGCAAATTCTGGCATATGTGTGTGTGTGTGTAATTTGAAAGAATAGAAAGATGCTAGCCTGCTATTTTCAGCACTGGAGAGGAGAGGGCTATAGGTTTGAGGCCAGCCTGCATTATATAGCAAGACTGGGGTGGGGGTGGGGGACCAGGTATGGTAGTACATACCCGTTTCCCAGTATTTTGGAGATACAGGCAGAAGGATCAGATGTTCAAGGTCATTTATCCTCAACTACAGAATGATTTGTAGGTAGGCCAGAAAGCACTACATGAGATCCTGTCTCTGAAAGGTGAAAGAAAGATTAGAGACAAAAACCACATTGGTGGGAAAGACTGCCAATTGTGAGACCCAGCTGCCTTGTTGTTCCTTAGCAACCTCCCATGGTTAGACTGTTTTGGGGTTGCACAGTCTTAATGTCTCTTTCTGGTCTGTCCAGACTGTCTTAGACTCAGAGAAGCTGACTCCCAATGACTTTTAGGGCTTACGTGTGCATCAGGAACTGTGACTTCATGGGGATTCTCTTTCCCAGTAACCTGAATGTCCTCCTGCCCGTCTAAGAGTAAGACCCCTGGGAAAAGCAGAATGTGAGGCTGTCAGTGCAGACATTTGTTCTTATTGGGGGCCCACAAAGCGTGGCTTTCTTGGTAACCCAGAGGGGCAGACACTGACAGTTAGATGCCTGAAACTGCATATTGAGATATCTGTGACCATCTCTGGCTTAGAAGACACTGTGACTGGGCATAGTATCTGCCTGCTTGGAATCCAGGCACTCAAGAGATTGAAGCAAGAGCATCATGGGTTCAGGCCAATCTGAGCTGCAAGTATCCCACAAAATAAACCAAAAAAATACACCCGTCTGTGTATATAGTGTATTATCTCCACACACACACACACACACACAGACACACACACACACATCTAAGCAAGAACAGTCAAATACTTCTCTTCCCTCAAAGTTCCCTCCACCCCCAAAACACTTTAAATTGCTGTATTTGTTGATTACACTGAATATATGCACCTAGAAACATTTTCCCCACCTTTTCAATTCCTGTCTGGGGACTGGAAGGAAGACTCAGCAGTTAAGAGCATTTGTTCCTCTTGCAGAGAATGCAGGTTCAATTTCCGGCACCCACATGAGGGTTCACAGCTGTAACTCCAGCTCCAGGGGATCCAGTGCCCTCTTCTTACCTCCATGAATATCAGACACTCATATGGTGCACATATATAAATACAGACAAAGCACACATAAGAGAAAATAAATCTTGTAAAAAATAAGTTGAAGTTTATGTTTGCTGAAGGCTCCCTTGTCTTTCGTTTTCTTACAGAACCGGCCAAGCCTGTGGGTAGTGTCTCTGCAGGTTGTACTTAGCACTGTCCCCTCTTCCAGGGTGAACCCTACCTATGTGAGCAGTGCCAACAGCGTCCTGACGATANGGTTCATACTAGTTCTTCCTACCTGTGGCTCATGCCTGGAGTCAGTGGTTCTATGACTTATCAAACCCTCATTGTTTGCTTGTGGTACCCTGTCTTAAGTCTTGGCTGCGCAGTCCTCAGGGTAAAAATGAAAATTTGATTCTACATATGTCAGAAAAAAAAATACCAAACCGAAGCTACCGCCCATCCTCACTGAGGGCCAGGCACCTAGTGTCTCAACTAAGGCTTCAGGGTCACATCCAAGGCTCTCCAGATGCAGAACCAAGCATGGCACCTGGTTCCTCTGTCCTTCACTGTAAGGACTTGCACTGCCTCCGTTAGGGGAGCTGCTTGTGCCCCTTCATGATGTTGCATTTGGCAGAGTGCTTTACCCCGTCTGTCCAGAAGAAGCCTCATCTTAATACATGGTGGCATCTCTGGCAATGCAGAAAAATGATGGCCTCCAGGAAGATGCTTCTGGAATCCGCCTTTCAGATGGTTTCCCTCTTCCGCAGTTTTCTCAGGAGCTCGGGCCGTGTGCTCAGAGTGCTCTGTGCCACACATAACACCGGGGTCACAGACCCTTTCCTCTCCCCACTCTCCAGTGCCCACTCGGCCTTCTGGATGGAGCCTGCTCTTGATCCCGCTCATGAAGGCCACCAAATGTCAGAGGTGTTTTACATTGTGGTCACTCAAGAGTAGAGGTGATTATACTGATCTGCTTCCCTCGTGGGAACAGATCCCTCTTCTTGGGGCTCCACCTCCCAGTATGAGCTCATCTGAAGATACTAAGACAAAGCTGCTTCCGGTTGCTTGTCTGCGGTCTGCCTTCTGGCTTCCTTCCATGCTGTAGCTCCTCCACCCTCTTCCAGATTCTACTGTTCCATCTCTGTATGCTAGAGTCCACACGGGCTCTCAGACTCAGTCTCCACTAGCTGGTGCTTCTAGATCAGCCGGCTCCCACCTCTATTGCGTAACATCGGAGCTAGGAAGGAAGAGAAGTGTGCCTCAGGGTGAAGCCACTGGCCCTGGGCAGCCAAACAGTGAGACTGTCCACACTCCAGTGGCTGTACCTCCCGGGCCACTGTGGATTTGCCAAGCTGTGCACATTCATGAGCCTCTTATCCAGAAGTCAGGGCCATCTCTCCTGGCGCACCCCTTAGGGTCTCTAGGTGACAATCAGTAGCTAACCATGCATACCAGGGAAAACCTGCCTGGAAGGAAGAAATCTTTCATTGTACTGGGAGGCAGGTACAAAAGCTGAAGGTCTTTCCAAGAGTCTCCACATGTTCTTGGGGCTGTTTTCTATTTTTGTACTGTGTCCTCACAGTAAATCGCTTTGTTTGTTTGTGCTTTCCATAAAGTTGGCTGAGTTTGTTTCTGTGACAGCTAAATGCCTCCTACTTGCTAGTCTGGAGAAGCTGACTGCTTATCAGCAGGCCATGGCCTGTCCACCCCACACAGCCATCAGGCAAGTGCCCGCCCTTCTGCTCCTCACTTCCCATCTTTCCACCCTTCGCCTTCACACCTCACGCCTGTCAGTGATGGGTCCTGAGGGTCGGGAGCTAGGGAAAGCTCAGCTGGGACCCCTACGTGGGGTCTCACAAGGCTGCAGTGAAGGGTCAGGTAGGAGCTGTGATTTCGTCTGGAGGCCGTACTGGAGAAGGAAGATTTCCCCACCCCCAGGCAGGATGTCAAACTTTATTTCTTTGCATTTCTGGCCACAAGTCTTGAGGTCCTGACTTCTTTCTGGCCATCATTTGGAGGTGGCAGTTTCTGGAGGCTGCAGCAGTTCCCTCGGCTTGTTTTACATTAGCTCAGCGGCTGCTTCATCGACCGAGCCAGGAAGTCGCCGTAGTGAGTCAGCTAACATGACTGTCGTCTTTTTTTTTAATTTAGAGTTATTTATTTTATGAGTATGAGTGTTTTGCCTACTTGTTTTGCTATATGTGTGCCTGGTGCCCACAGGGGTCAGAAGAGAGTTTTGAATCCCCTGGAACTGGAGTTACAGGTGTGAGCCGCCACCATGTGGGTTCTGGGAACCAAAACTCCGTCTTCCACACGCACAGGTTCTCTTAACTGCTGGTCCATCTCTCCAGCTGTGTGTGTGTGTGTGTGTGCACGCGCGCGCACACTCACAGGTGAGTGTGCATGTGCAGGTGAGTGTGGACGTGAAGACCAGAGGACAGCTAACATTCCTCAGGAGCAGTCCATCTTGTTCATTAAGACAAAGTCTCTCATTGGCCCGAAACTCTCTGAAAAGGCTAGGCTGGCTGGCTAGTGAGCCTCTCTCACCTCCCTAGAACTAGGATTGTAAGTGTTTACCCCATGCCTCACCTTTAATTCAGGTTCTGGGGCTCAAACTCAGGTCAAGCACTAGACAAGCTAAGCTGTCTCTTCAGCCCAAGACAGTCATGTATAACACGGTCATTACACATAAGACAGGACGGTGACATCCCATATTCTGTGACCAGTTTACATGCAAGTCACGGGTTCTTCCTGCAGGCAAAGGAAGGAAACAAGGCAGGAAAGGACCTCTGAATGTCAGTTCCACCTGCCAGCACATTAAAGGTCACCACAAATGACACAGGAGGCTGTATTTAATAAGGGGGGGTGCTTTGTCAAGCGTCTTTCCATCCTTTCTACCTAAATCTAAGCTCATTCTTTATGCACAGAGTGCACTTGAGAAAAGAGAGAGAGAAAAGTGGATGACCCATGAAGAAGGGGTGGCTGTGAGGAGGGCTAGGGAGATGAGGCTGGAGTGTCAGGTAGGGCGAGGGTTGGGAGACGGAATCAACCAGAGGGAGGAATCAGTGAGAAGCGGTGAAGAGAATGGGTGATGGAGATGGTGTCAATGGGGGTGCTGTCAATAAGCTCAGTCAGTGAGGGGTGAAGTCAGAGGAAGAGGGAGTCATGAGATAAAACCAGAGCAGAAGGAGGGGCGAGATTAAGAGTGTTTGCTGCTCTTGGGGAGGCCTAGAGTTGGGTGCCCAGTGCTCATGCGGCTGCTGACAACCATCTGTAACTCCAGTGTGTGGTTGAGGAGGTGGTTCGGAGGCCCTCTTGGCTTCCACAGTGGTACACAGACATACGTGAGGTAAAACCCTCATACATATAAAAATAAATCTATTAAAGTAATAGGCTTAGGTATGACTGGGGTGGT
>LOJH01005137.1:22977-33416 GCA_001685095.1 Ellobius talpinus | reverse complement strand
GCTGTGGGGTACTGGGAGGGACAGAAACCCCAACAAGCCAGCCCTCATGTTACAATGGAAAGCTTCACGTTGGTAAAAAGAGCAAGTCCTTCCTCTAACTCTCCTGGCTAGTGACTATTCTGACTGGCAGTGCCCGGGATACACCAGCAGTCACACACTTGAATGTTACTTTGCATCCAGGCATTGACTGGCACAGATGCTGGCTGGGACTTGTTGGCATCTGACGCCATGCCCCCTCCTGGTTGCTGGGCTGCGTTGTCTCGGATATATCTAGACCAGTGGGTACCACTTGTGCTTTGGGCTGAGAAGTGTCCGGGAAGTTCCGGCCATCTCACCACTGTCCTATGTCCTTGGAACTCTTTGTCATTTTTGACTAAATCTCAGTAAAATCCGACTCAGGAGCCAGATGCTGGGGTGAAAGTCTGCTAGCTCAGAGAGGCAGAGAAAGCACCCAGCTGACCTCCCTCCTCTGCTGATGTCCCCCAAAACTCTCTTTCTCCTCTGCCATCTCAAACAGAAAGCCTCAAACTGAATATCTCTCCCTTCTACTTCCTGTGCATCTCTTTATCTGTCCTCCTGACTCCCTCTTACTTTCTATGGTTTTTTTCTTCTTCACTTCCTCTCAACTGGTTGCTTGCTATGGTTGGCTTTATTTAATCCTGCTTACAATAAGCAGAAAGCTCTTGGGTTAAAGGTGTGTGCTAGGGCTGAGCCACACCACAGCTAGAAGCAGGTTTTTCCAGTAAATAACACATTCTTTTTAAAAATATTTATTTATTATGTATACAATATTCTGTCTGTGTGTANGGAAGAGCAGGCAATGCTCTTAACCTCTGAGCCATCTCTCCAGCCCCTAAATAACACATTCTTGAGGTCTACAGTGTGACCAATGTCCTGAGCAACTCTTACTGAGTGATGACCTGTGAGACCCTCACTGGCCCTGCCCAGTCCTCGAAGACCCCTAAGCCCCAGTTTCACTTATCCTGGAACAGGGCCACTAGCACAACCCAGCTACGGAGCTGCTCTCCAAGGTCAAGCCTTCTTGTTCCCAGATCCTTGTGTGGCCTTTGTCCCATATCCTCCTGGATCCTTGCCAGTAGATGCCCTAACTCCCGTTAGTTCACTGTGCAATGACATTTCCGTATTTCTTTGACCTAACACCTTCTTTTGGGCCCGTGGTTCACACAGATGGACCCTTGGGGGCATTTTGGAAACCAGTGGAGCATTGAAAATCATTTCCATGATTTGTGAGAAAGTACAGCCATGCAGGGAGTGGGTGTACAGGTTCCTTCAGTACTTACTACATGTATTTGAATGATATAGATGTGTCTATGTGCATACATATGGAAAAGTGCATGCCTGAATGGGTTCTCACAAAGTGAGCACAACCATGCCATCAGCATCAGGAGCCCTGGGCACCACTGGGCTCCTTTACAGCTGTATATCCCACTGAAGACATTTTCCTAGCAACTTGCCTGGCTTCTCATCAGGAACCAGTTAGCCTGCTTGGGAGGCCCCTGCATGGAGCTGCTTTGTATCCAGGTCGCCCGCCCCGTCATTAGAATCCTTTATTCCTGCTTAAATCCTCAGTAGACCCACATGCTATCTGCTCCATGACGGTGTGATGCTCAGTGCCATCTCGGGTGCATTTCTGGACCCACAGAAGCACGCATTTCTGCACAGCACACACTGCAGAAGGCATAGCCAGACTGTGCTGCCAGACACGAGCAGTCTTCATTGCCGCTGCAGGAATCTTCCCAAGCTTCTCCTTTGACATTCTCATATCCTCCAACACTTGGGTCTCCTGGCTTAACCATTCTAGAGAGATACTGTGGCCTCCCCTTAGAGTCCTGGCCCTCGGGGAGCCGCCTGCTCATCTCTCACAGCCTTCGGTTGAGTTGTTTGCTTTTCTTCTTATTGAGCTTGATTATCTTGGATGTGACTCCTTTGGTGACTGTCTGGATTGCAGGTGTCCTCTCTCATTCTATGGCATGTGGCTTTTCTTACTCTCATAAAAGCTTCTGTTTGCTGGGACAACTTTAAGATAATAAAATTCATCTGCTTTGCTTTTCAGAAACTTCCGTCTCGTCCAAATCATGTCCACCCATCCCTCTGTGCTTTTTCAAAAGGGTGGTTTTATTTTTTGTGTGGTGATTGGCAGCCCCTCTCCCAGTCTTTCAAATGACCCAGCCAACACCCACGCAGATGAAAGAAAGCCTGGTTTATGGTGAGGCTGCTTTCAGGCCAACCCAGAGCTTTGAATATAAACAGTCGGTCGCACAGTGTACAGGTCTCTCCAGGTTGCAGTTCCCAAGCAGAGGTAGAGACAATGACATTTTCCCCTTTTATTTGGAATTTACTAGGATTTCAATCTCCATTTCAGAAATGAACACATCCCCACAGAGCTGATCAGGGGCTGTGGTAGTCTAAGACCAGCTGATTCTGTTTTACCTAGAGACATTTGTACTTCACTGATCTTAGTTTGAGCAATTACCTATACAATTTTGATGGCATTCAATTGATTTGCCCCATATTTTCTTCGAAAGTTCGAAGTCATTTGTGGAAACTGATCGCTCCACAGTGTCCAGCGTCTAAATGTTGGCATGCAGGTTATTTGATGGTAAGTTATTCTTAAGTGTGTTTTCTGTTACATCTAAGCTTCATACTGATTGGGGGACATGTGTGTGTACACTTGACACAACTCCCGACACACTGGGTGTTTGCTCTGAGAAGGCACCGTTAACCATGGCAGCTTGGGCTGCAGGAGAGGCCTCAAACTTGAGAATTTCAGGGTGGCTCTCCCCTAAAGCAAAATCCTTTCTTTCCTCACAGTGTTCTCTCTGCAGATGACCCAGCTCGGAGTCCCCTGCCCTCCTTCCACTACCTGCCTGTCTGAACTCACTTAGGCATCAGCATGATGGCTGTCTGGGTTAGTTTCACAGACAGAAACGTCCAGGTTCAAAACCAGCTCTGCTCCAAACCCACAGTGTGACTCTGGGCGGAGCATTCATTTCTAGGGATCCCAGAGCATACCTTCATGAACTGAATCCAAGGAATCATACCGGGCTTGTAGTGAGCACCTGGAGGCAGGAATAACCTCAAAGGCTTGCTGCATGCAGACTAAGCCAAAGCCTAATGTGGAGGCTTCTCTGGTCCTTATAGCCCTGCCGTAAGGATGGAAACACCACTGATACCCCGTTTTATAGATGAGGAAAACAGAGGCTTACAGCTGCTAGATGGCAAGGCTGAGAGTCCAGTCCAGACAGACTCCGTCTTATTAGATAATACTTGATAGGAAACAGAGGGCAGAACAAGAAAGACAACATACACGAAAACGACAGTTCTCGGCTACACGCATGGGCAGGTTGCTTGCTTAGGTCTGACCACCTGAACTCATTGTTGCTCTCCTGACGCCCCAAGAACTTCTTTACCCCCTTGGCTTAATGCCACCTCAAATATGCTACTGTGGCACAGCTTAAACAAGATAATTCTAAAAACCCACCACTTAGATTTGGCAGAACTTGTCAAAGAACCCTCATAGCAGTGATGTCCATTTTCATCTATGTGCACACACCGTAGGAGAGGCTGCTTGTCCCGAAATCCACGCTGACCATTTTCATCTATGTGCACACACCATAGGAGAGGCTGCTTGTCCTGAAATCCAAGCTGACCATTTTCATCTATGTGCACACACCGTAGGAGAGGCTGCTTGTCCCGAAATCCAAGCTGACCATTTTCATCTATGTGCACACACCATAGGAGAGGCTGTTTGTCCCAAAATGCAAGGTAACATTTGTCTACAAACCATCCAGTCCTATAACAACAAAGCTCACTGCGTTAAAGGTATTTCCAAGCTTTAGACGGCTTATGCTCGGAAACGCTCAGGCCAGGAGCCCAGAGAGCTGATTGCACAGCGTCTGACCTCCTCATACTTTGAAACACAGACCAAGGTCAGTACAGACACATGCCAGACAGACTCCACTTCAGCAGGTGTCTCTGCTGTGAGCTCCATTTTTCAAAATGGTTGTGGGCTGGGAGGGCTGCAGGAAGCTTTGGGTTAGGAGTGGCACCCCATGGTGGCCATCCAGCCTCTGACACTGGCCATTTAGAAAACAGTGGGGCTCTGGAGTTCAGAGCTGCTTAAGATTTCTGGGCCTGGACTTCCAGATGCCACAGGAAGTGAGAGTGTAGCACTTCCCATGATTCTCACTCAGTACTCCAGCATCCAGGGATGGAATCTGAGCTGACTTCCATTCCAGCTGTGTGACTCGGGCCCTCTCTGAACCCTCATTTCCTTCTTGGTAAATTAGGAATAATGGAATAATTACACCACACAGCTCCTTAAGAAGTCAATTTCTTGCTGGCATACATATAACCCTCCTCCCACACACATCTACAGTCAGACCACCATTTCCCACAGCCCATCCCAGCCAACCCTTCCTTCTGGCAATGCTGAGCTTCTAGACACTCAGCAATCCCCACTTCCCAGGAAGTAACCACTCCTAGACCAATGAACATAAGGGGAGCCACCTGGTAAAAAGGCATGTTTGCTTGCATGGCTTCCCAGGAATATTGCATTAAGAATTCAAATTCTAGTCCAGTGCCTAGAATAGATGAGAACCCATGATTTAATATAATATTTGATGGGCATTTCCATTGCTTCATGATGTTCAGAGAAAAATATTTGGAGGGATTCCTCTTGTTCAGGGCCTTCCCTGTGCATGAGTTCACACCTGCAGATTCAACCAACCAACTGTAACCAGAAAAAAGAAATTGTGTTTTTCTTATCATTGTTTCTTGACCAATGTAGCTTAACAAACACTTCCACAGTGTGCTGTCTACGCTGCTCTGGGCATTACAAGCCATCTAAAGATGACCGAAGGCACATGGCGGGTGTGTGTAGTAGGTTCTACACAAAGGCCATGCCACTTCACTTGAGGGACCGAGGACCCTGGGATTTTGGTGCTCTCAGAGCTGGGGCAGGGGTACCACTGCATTACACATGCAAGTGAACCATTGCTGGGGTAGGGGCACCCATGGGTGGCTCTTCATTGTGCACATCTGTAGCTGGTTCCTTCTCATGACTTCTTTGGTTCCAAGATGTCTTTCTTCTTGGCATAACAGCCAACTCTATTCCATCCCCTCACTCCTTTTAACAGAGGGCAGAACCTCAGAGCTGGGATCTTTGTTCACTTTCCCTGTCCACCACCCTAAATTCTTTTTGGAAGTGGGTGGAGCATAAATGAAAAATTCGTAAACAGAATTCTTTCTTTGGTCTTATATGGACGGCCTCGGTCTCTTTCGGCCACTGCATGGCTCCCAAACTGTAATTATCGGTTGCTTTTTTCAGTGTCCCTCCACTGAGACTCTTTAGCCATTCTAAGTTCATTTTGGGCCCTTCTGGACCCAGGAATTAAAGGTGACTCTTCATTCCTGTAAGTTGCAGGAATGCCTGTCTAAGGAAACATTCGAGGGCTATTTCCCCGTGTGTGGCAAGGTGGGGCAGTTATAGGTTTGTGCCAGCACCCTGCACATGGCCATCCAGGGTGGTTGTGGTAGCAAGAAGCTTCTTTATGACCTCCCTGCCTCCAGACTGATGACTCTTCTCTCCTGTCCCTCTGACCCCTGAAGGACTGCAGTCACAGGCATTAAGAGAAGAGACATCTGGAGGCTAGAATATCTCAGGCGGTTTTACTGGCCATATCATAATCTTAGCACTGCAGGGTTCACACAGTGTCTTGACTTTGTTCTCCCAGAATTCCCCTTGAAACCAACTGTGCTCACAGTCGTCATGCAGATGCAGAAAGAGCAAAGTGCTTAAGAAACATGATGCAAATGTGGACCCTTGGATATATAGGAAGATACTACTATAGAAAAACTAGTATAAACTATTATAGAAGACATACTTCATGGAGCTATAGACAGCGTGTCATTGCTATAAAATGCTGTTTGGGATGAAGTAATGCTGAAAGGGGCTTTTGGGAATGGACGTCAGGTGCACTTGGCCTCGGCTCCAAAGCAACACTCAAGGTGAGGTTAGAAATACAGGTGAGGGCCTCCTGAAAGCAGAAGCTGCAGCCTCTCCCCACAAGGATGCTGCAACTGTCATAGTGGGAGTTCCTAAAGGAACCCAGAGGATGAAAGCAGCAGCAAGATGGAGACAAGAGGTCACAGAGCAGGTGCCTGGGCAGTGATGAGCCCAGGCCGGTGGTACAGGAATTCACTAGCTAGGGGAGGCTCAAAACCTCAGCAGCCTGTAGCCACTAGGTACCAGCAAATCTGGAGCTGGGAGTGGTACTTGGGAGGCAGAGACAGGTGAATGTCTGTGAGTTCAAGGCCAGCCTGGTCAACATAGTGTGTTCCAGGCTACATGGGGTTATATAGTGAAACCCTTTCTCAAACAAACAAACAATCAAACAAAAACCCCGAATAGTGGAGACTGGTTAACATTGGTTTAGAAGTACTTAGATGCCTGAATCCTTCCTTCTCTGACTGCTTCCCAGCTAGGTCTCTGCCACTCCCCCACTATGAAAACAGTGACAAATGCGACCGCAGACCTACTGAAGACCAGAGGCATTAAATTAGAAGTAGGAGTGTCTCTGATTACAAAATGTCCTAGATTTGAGAGGGGGTTTCAAATTCAGCCCAGACTAGATTTTAACCACAATCCTTCCATGTCAACCTCCTGAATGCAGGGATTATAGAATGTGCCACCAGGCCTGGTAAGCAAACCAATTAAAAAAAAAGATTGATTTGTTTATTACATATGCAGTGTTCTGCCTGTATTTATGCCTGCAGTCCAGAAGAGGGCACCAGATCTCATAGATGACTGTGAGCCCCCATGTAGTTGCTGGGAATTGAACTCGTCCTGAGTTCAGTCTGGAAGAGCAGCTGATACTTTGCCTCTGAACTACTGCTCCAGCTCATTTTTAAAAAAACTTTTGTGTGTATTGGTGTTTTACCTGCATGTATGCATGTGTGAGGGGTGTCAGCTCCACTGGAACTGGAGTTACAGACAGTTGTGAGCTGCCATGTGGGTGCTGGGAATTGAACCTGGGTCCTCTGGAAGAGCAGTCAGTGTTTTTAACTGCTGAGCCATCTCTCCAGTTCCAGCAAAACAGTTTTTAAAGGTTGGTATTGTTTTAAATTTTAAAGGAAAATAATTCCTGTCTTAGTTTGGGTTTTTATTGTTGTCAAGAGACACCGTGACCATGGCAGCTCTTATGGGAAAACATTTAATTGAGGGAGCTCACTCACAGTTTCAGAGGTTGAGTCTATTATCATCATGACTGGGCAGGGCATGGCAATGGGCAGGAAGATGTGGCAAGAGAGGAATAACTGAGAGTCCCACATCCTGCAGGCAACAGGAAGTCAACTGAGACACTGAGAGGTATCCTGAGCATAAGAAACTTCAAAGCCCACCCCCACAGTGACACACTTCCTCCAACAGGGCCACACCCACTTCAACAAAGCCACACCTCCTGATAGTGCCACTCCCTTTGAGATTATGGGGGCCAACTCATTCAAACTACCACAACAACCTAAAATTCAATGGAGAGCCCAATCATTATTAATGTCTAAGAATATAATAAAAATAATCCAGACATGCAAATACTAAAAAACAAACAGACAGACAAACAAACAAATACCAGTTAAGTGTCTGTTTTTCCCAGGAAGCCATGGAGGTATGCACTGCCAAATGAAATGGGTTAAGAATGAACTTTTAAATGCTGGTCAGGAGTTTCGGTTTCCTCCAGCTGGTGCAGAGGGCATTTGTTCTCCTTTATCCACAGGGAACATGTCCCAAGATGACTGAGCGCATGTGGTCCCTAGCGCTCCCTGAACTGAGTGTTGACATTATTAAACACTCTGCTTTTCATTCTCGTCGCACACAACAGCAATCTCCTCGCCGTATTTATTCATTTATTTATTTTTCTTTCCTCTTTAAGCCAAGAACTTAGCGAAAGCAGCAGCGCTCTCCTGGGCAATCTGAACTGTCACTCTCACCGTTTCCACTGCCTTGGAGTCGTTATTAAGTCAAAAGAAGTTACTAAATACAAGCACAATGTGACAATATTGCACCAAAGGGTCATAAACAAGATGAAACTATTGTAGAATGGGTAGCATATGCGTTGTAGACACGCTGGGCAAAGGGAGGCCTGATGCACGTCTCAGGCAGGACAGAGAAGGACAGCATATGACCTCATCACGTCTCAGGCAGGACAGAAGGGTGGCACGTGACCTCATCACATCTCAGGCAGGACAGAAGGGTGGCACGTGACCTCATCACGTCTCAGGCAGGACAGAAGGATGGCACGTGACCTCATCACATCTCAGGCAGGATGGAGAAGGGTGGCATGTGACCTCATCATATCTCAGGCAGGATGGAGAAGGATGGTACGTGACCTCATCACATCTCAGGCAGGACAGAAGGATGGCATGTGACCTCATCACACCGCTTGAAACTTAAAATGAACTTAAAATGTTTCAGATACTTTCAGACTGTGGTTGACAACAGGTACCCAAAATTGAAGTGATGATGAGGAGCTTGTGGGTGGTACTTCAAAGTAACAGAAACTTATTCCTTTAGGTAATCATTGAGGTAAGAGACTGGAAACCATAGTGGCAGTGGAGCATGCTCCCCTGGGGTCCAGAGCAGGAACCTTCTTTTTTGTTGAGTTTCTCTTCGTGTGAGTTGGTGGTAGCAGACCCCCAGTCTCTGCCTCCACCCCTGTGTGGCCATCTCTGTCTATGTCTTCATATTGTCTTCCCTCTGTGTGTGTCCATTTGTATGACTCTTTCTCCTGATAAGGACTCCAGTCATTTGGGAGGAAGGACCCACTGACAATCCTATTACTGCATCTTAATGAATTACAGCTACGATGATCCATTTTCAGAATGAAGCCATACTCTGAGGTTCTGGGGAGTACACAAGTTCTTGAAAGATATATTAATCCAACCCACCATAACAGGAGGTGAAGGTCTCAGGGCAATGGGGAAGGGTGAGCCTGGGCTCACATCTGTGCCCAAGGGTGGGTGGGTAACCAGCCTTAGATTCCTTGAGAAAATCAAATCGGGGCTGGCGAGGTGGCAAGGTGGCTAAGAGCACTTGTTCTTGCAGAGGACCAGGATTGGACCCCCAATACCCATGTGGTGGTTCACAGTTGCCTGCAGTTCCAGTTCCAGGGGCAACAGGAACTAACATGGTCCATACGCACACATGCTGCTGCCCTGCATTGCTTATACCCATAAAATAAATCTAAAAAAATGAGCCTGTCTCAAGAGTCCCAAAACATGATTTAAAGAAAGATGAAGTTGAGAGAATTTCTGAGACTGGAACTGAAAGAGACCCAGGGTTTGAATTATGAAACGTTGAAAAGCTACATAAAAATAGCAACAATTTTAAAAAGGGCAGTTGTTAACTACAGAAAAAACAACAAACGACCGGTCCACAGAATGGCTCTGCCAGGCAAATATAAACACATATAAGCAGCAAAAAAACACTTGCCATATATGGGTGGGAAGTGCTAGGGTAGAAATGGAAGGAGGGAGCTCTAAGCCCTTTTCTTCCGGAGGCAAATGAGTGGAAAACTCTAGAAACCCCAAAGCCAGAAACAGCAGTCTAGCTTATTGAGAGATAGGGAATAAATGTCTTAAAAGTCGAAATGCTTTCCCTGAAGACAGAGGAAATGGGAGGAGAGGGCGTCTGAGGAGTGTTGTTTGTCTTAACACATGTTGTGGAGTGTGTCAGACTCTGCGCGTAGAGCCTCAATCAGAGAAAGAGAGAAGGTGCAAACTGGGCCAAAAAGCGAACAGACCAGCCAAGTCACGACCATGAGCCGGCCGTATACGTTGCGCATTGCACCATGAGCACGTTTTATAGGTTAACGTATCTCCTGACAAAAGACCAGGGTCAGTGATTCTTGACCCAGCACCTCAGCCTGGGGTAATCTTGCTGCTTGTGGCTACCCATGTGCCAAAAGGGACATCTGACAATAATTTTCCAGAGTCACATGTAGGGGCAAGGGTGCACTGGTGGCTGGTGAGTACCGATCATATGCTGCAATGTGGCTTGCTGCAGAAACAAACCTTTACAGGTCACGCTAAGGAATGGAAGGGGTGCAGCCAGACCTAGGAGCCGTGCGGTTTTGAGATCTCCGCATATCCTTCAAGGTTCTTGTGTTTGAGAATCCACCCCACCCCCACCCCATGAATGTTGTTTGGATTAAGAAACACCCTTCAGTCGTGTAATGGTAGTCCATGGCTCATGCCTTTAATTTCAGCACTGGGAAAGCAGAGGCAGGTGAATCACTGTGAGTTCGAAGCCAGCCTGGTCTACAGAGAGAGTTCCAGGTCAGCCACGGCTACGCAGAGAAACCCTGTCTTGAAAAACCAAAAATAAAAAACAAAAAAAAGAAAGAAAGAAAGAAAGAAAGAAA
>LOJH01005137.1:0-22918 GCA_001685095.1 Ellobius talpinus | reverse complement strand
AAAGAAAGAAAGAAAGAAAGAAAGAAAAAAAGAAAAGGAAAAGAAAGGAATTCCCTCCTAAGAAACAGCAGAGAAGAAGTAACAGCATGTAGCTTTGGAGACAAGTTCTTCCCAGGCACAGCGGCGAGGGTTTTGCATGCTCACTCTCTCCTCAGTCCCTGGCTGTTGAAGAAGCCGGCCACCCCTGTTCTGATAGCACTCAGCTTGTGTGGAATAACAGACCTCTGCAAACAGCCTGGAGAGAGGTCACCCTGGAAATCGGAGTGAAATGAATCTGGAGCCAGAAGACAGACCAAGTTGGCATCGCCCAAGCAAGACGCCCCCTCTAGGACAGAACTGTGAAGT
The DNA here is from genome assembly GCA_001685095.1 of Ellobius talpinus. NCBI lineage: Eukaryota > Metazoa > Chordata > Mammalia > Rodentia > Cricetidae > Ellobius > Ellobius talpinus. Next base: position 22,573 of record LOJH01005137.1, on the reverse strand, counting down.
CATGTTTCAGTTGGGGACAGTTGGCCCTCTGCGTTGTTCAAGACAGCCAGCTTCAGACGAAAACATTGAATCTGTGCTAACCATGTAATGCCTCCCTACCCCCATTCCTTAAACAATGCAATCTAAGAACTGCTTACAAGACTTACGTCATTATAAGTCTAAAAATGATTTAACCTCTGCAGGAGGATAGGCCCAGGCACTGTGATCTACAGAAGGGATTTTAGCATATGTAAGCTTTCAGATATGAGGGACAGCCACTGTTTGCTAAACGGCAAAGGCTCACTAATACAAATAAATTGGTGGGGAGAGAAAAATGGCTGCCAACGAAAGGGTATAACAGTGGGAGAGCTAGAGGTAGGACAAGGGCATGAAGGTGAAAATCAAACCACAGAGGCCCGGATTCAGAAACAGACCTTAGACCTCAGGCTGGAGTGCAGAAGCAAGGACTCTGTCCTGAGCAGGTAAGGAGAAGATCACAGGAAGATGTGAGGGTGGAAAAGGACACATAGAACATAGAAAGATCCCCAGGTTTGAGCCCAGCATTGCAAAGCAAAAAATAAAAAAAAAATACAGGATGGGAGGAAAAAAGAATGCTACCCACCCCCTGCTCTTCTTGTTGTGCCAGGGCCCCGGCATTGCCCTGCTCTCCTGGCAGCTGGACAGTCTTAATGTCCATCACATCTGGTTCTTTGCCCACATACAGTCAGGTACCACCTCCCCATCTTTGAAGCCCGCTGAGTGAGTGTGGCTCTCCTGTGGCCCCACAGAGATAGGCCATGAACCCACAGAAGCCTCCTTACAGAACACAAATTTACATTCCAAGGGATTGTTTGAATTCTCTGCTCCCTGTCCCTCTCCATCCTCTTAAAAAAATCCTCTAATCATTGCTCATTCCTGAGATTCAGTGCCTACTGTTTTACGAGGCAGACTCAGAGAGCCTGGGCCGGGACTGGGGGGGTGCAGGCTTGGGGGTAAATATGGCAACTCTGGATTCTAAGCTTCTTTGTGAGTCTTTCTAGTCATGGTTTCTGGGTCGGACACAGCTATTCTGCTCACTGTGACCTTCTCTGATCTGTATGCTGCACCCTCTGGAGCTGCTGCCATGTCCCTCTTTCTCTCAGCCTCACTCCCCCGAAAATGTGGAGATCGTGTGGACCTTGTTGTCCAGCCTGCAGCTGAGCAGCTCTTCACGTCAACCCCAAGGGTGTCTGGAAATTGCTTGCCGCCTTGTGAGCCTTCATATGGCCCCTGCTTCACAGAGCCCAAAATCCCAGCCCTGTTTGAGGAGGGTGTTAGAGCCTGGCTTCTACTCCTCTTCCTACCATTAACCCCTCAAGAACTCCCTGGAGGTCTGAGGTACATCCTTCTTGCTATCTAGTGTGGAAAGATCTCTTCTCTCTCTCTCTCTCTCTCTCTCCATATAGACAGTTGTTCTCGCCATATTTATTTGATGTAAGGTGCAAAAGTTGAATTCCAGCTACACTGGGCAAAAGAGGGACTAGAGACAAGGGATGGAGGTATCTCTAAATATGCTAGAGATGACAGAGGGGTTACCAGGTCCAGTCACCTATACAAATGTTCAGGCCAAACACCACACAACATCAGAAGAGACCACTAGCACCCATTGACTGCGGTGGTTTGAAAGAAAATGATCCCCAAAGGGAGTAGCACTGTTAGGAGGTGTGGCCTTGTTGGAGGAAGTGTGTCACTGTGGGGTGGGCTTTGAGGTCTCTTTTCTCACGTTCACTCAGTGTGACAGTCAGTCGACTTCCTGTTGCCTCTGAGTTAAGCTGTAGGACTCAGATCCAGTATTACATCTGCCTGCACACTGCCATGTCCTCCATCCTGATGACAATGGGCTGAATATCTGAAACTGTAAGTGAGCCACCACAATTAAATGTTTCATTTATAGGAGTTGCCATGGTCATGGTGTCTCTTCATAGCAACAGAAACCCTAAGACAGTGACTATATGCATGCACAACACCAGAGCTAATGCAAGCTTCAAAAGTAAACAGAAGCAGGGTTGCAAAACCCACTGGGATGCTTTCTCTCTCTCTTTAAAACCAGCATCTCTCTGGGTGCTTACTACGTCCCTCCCAGCAGGAATGGACCTGTTTCCTTCATGTGTCAAGTGAATTGTCTGTAAATGATTCCTTTCTTCAAATATCAGAACAGCTAACTGGACTCAGCCTCAAAACTTCTAGAGAAGGCTTCCAACGGGCCCATTGGAATTTGGGGGAATTTCTTCCGCCAATCAAGAAGCTGGATGACTGGAGGGAGGGGCGCCAGATTGGCTTAGCCTGAGCCATTCCCACAGTATTCCATCATCTTGAATTAGCAGGTGGCAGGAGGTGTGAGAAGCTGGCCTCTGGAAAACTCGGGCTTCCCTGCTTGCTCATCTGTCCCCATTGCTCAACCTCCAGAGCCTCCCAAGGGCATCATGCCTAATGGTGGGATCCTGTGAAAGTAAAATTATTTCATCAGCAGAAGGGTGACTGTGAACTAAGGCTTTCTTCTTCCTGAACCCTCATTTGGCACAACCATGGGAGGATTTGGCAGCCTGGAAGTGCTACCTGAATTCTCAGGGCCATAGCCTGGACCCTGGGAGCCCTAGCTAGCAGACTAGATTGACACCCATCCTCAATAGAACAATTAAAGAGACAGGAGCAAAGAGCAGAGAATGGAGATTTATCCAATGTGGTCATATTAGAAGGAGGGACAAATAAAGAGGCCCAGTGACATCACCCGCCAACTTCATTTTCCAGGGTCCTGAGATGAGGGTTAGGTTTAGTTAAGAGAAGGCCAAGGTGCATACAACCAAGCTGCTGTACCCTTGCCCCGCTCATCATCTGTCTCTCTTTGAGCTCAACTGTGCCTCCGCACCAGGATGAGATCAATTCTGGTTGGTTTCATCAGAGTACACAGTGAGGAGGTGACAGGTGTCAAGGAGTCAGTACCCAAAGAAATCTTCTGCCAGCTGTGAGGAACTAAGAGATACAGAAGGAGTGGTCCTTAGACCAGGCCCCCAGGAGTCTATTCTGGAGTCCCAGTTCCATCTGTCCTGTGGGGCTACCCTAGCATCCCCAAAGTACTGTTTGGATCTTTTAGCTAGCAATTCCACAGGTGTGCAGAGACTGGTAACAATAGTTTCAAAGCTTCGCCACAACCAACCAAGCAAATAGTTAAAGGAGAGCTGCAGTTTGAAATGTTAAGTACTTATTTACAAATGCGCCCCTCAGATGCCCAGTCTCCAGAAACTTCTACCTGTCAGCAGCTGCTCCTCACTGCACACAGCAAGTGGCTTTGCCTAAAGAATGGAGATTTCAGGATTTTCCAGGCCTGGAAAGATCAGCACACTGACAGTTCTAGACTGGAGGACATCAGGTTGATAAAGTGTCCTCAGCGTCACATCATAGAAGCCTTATATCACACGGCAGGAACAGAATGTGTCTAATACACAAAGGAGCCAGCAACAATGGCCATCATTTTTCAGTGCTATTGAGAAATCCTTTCTGATTTAGTTATCATTTTTTAAAGATTTTTTAAAAGAGTTTTTTAAGTGTCTTTGTGTCCCTGCACGAGCTTATGTGCACTGTGTGTGTGCATGTGCGTGAGTGCGTGTGTGTGTGTATGTATGTGTGAGTGTGTGTATGTATATGTATGTGTGAGTGTGTGTGTATGCAGGTGCTGGAAGAGACTAGTGTGTGGCAGGATCCTTGAAACTGAAGTCACAGGCAGCTGTAAGTCCACCTGATATGGGTGCTGGGAACTGACCCCGGTCTTCTGCAAGGGGAACAGTGCTCTTAAGTGCCGAGCCATCTCTCCAGCACCCAGTTCTCATAGTTTCAGCAGAGTGAGAACCTTCAGCTTTGACCACCAATAGGTCTACAGCACTTACAAAAATCCCAACATCAGAGCCCTCTTATAAATAAGGAGGTCCCCACCAAGTCCATCTTTAGGGCCCAGACCTGGAGGGCGTCTCTTCCTTCAGAATCCTTCTTCCTGCCAGGACAGTCGCAGGGACTACACATTTCCAACATCTGGGGCATTGTGACCTTTTGTGCTCGCATACAGGTGGCTCTCAAGCTCTGTCTTGAGACAAAATTTACCAGTTTGGTTCCCAGATTCGATTCCTGCTGATACTTGGGAAGGCCTGGAAAGAAGAGCTGCAATCTATCCCTGCTCATCGAAGGCCTCTTCCTTCCTTCCAACCCTGCTCTCCTTCATCTGTCACTTGGAGCACACGCTTGAAGGTTGGACACCCCTCTTGTCCCTTGCAGGCCATAGCAGGGCTCTGTCTGCTTCTTCCTCAGCTCTTCATCCCACCTCTGGTCCACCTCACCATGACCACTAGTCTCTGGGTGTGTTCATATCAAGGGGGTACCTTGGACACAGGGGCTTCAGGGATCCGTGCGGAAGGAGAGAAAACACGTACAGCTTTCACGGGCCCTAAATATTCTTGGTCCATTTAATTCACATGTAACAAGGGAGTGCATGCCAATTAATGAGCAAAATAAATAGTAATCAATTATGATGATGGTGATTATGCTTTTGAAATTAGCCTGGGAAAGGATGACCAAGGCAATTTTTTATTCCAGCTCAGGAAAAGTGGGACGCCAGCTGGGGCTAATCAGACCTTTCATTACAGCCTTGAGCCTCATCCAGCTGCTGCAAAGAAAGCCCTCTCTGTCTGTGGCCGTGCAGGCCTGGCCATAGCTTCTACTTTTCAACAAGAACTGAAAAGTGGCGAGACAGACAGCTCTTGCCTTGGCACCACGGCAAAGCCAGCCTCGGAGAGGGCAGTGCTTACATCCGTGGCATCTCATGGAGGATTCCTTTCCTTTGTTCTGGTCTCATGCATCCCAGGTCCAGCCTGGGCTACTGGACCCAGGACCTACTGGAGCCATTTGTGAGAAGTGGATGACCCGGGTCAGAGTATCTGGGCAGGGAAGCATGCCCTAGGGCAGTGTGTTGTGATTGGTAGGGAAAGGAAGGTGGAGGGGGTGGGCGTGCAGTTTCTGTACAAGGAGCTCTATGTCCTTCCTGTATTTCAGTCGCTCGCTGCTGTGGAGATGCCCACTGATAGCTGCCCACCCTCCCTTGGGTCCCAGGAACTTATTTAACCAAGCACAAGATGGCTCTCGCTGGCTCTTCTCTCTGCTCCAGCATGACCTTTTCTGAAGTCTATTGCTAGCTAGCTCCTGCCTCAGTTTCCCTCTCACCTGCCTCTTTCTGTGCCTATCCTGCCTTTGCTTTTGCTTGCTATAGAGAAGCTGAGGGAGGCCTCTTACTTGGTTCCCTGCTGAGACAGTCACATGTGGTGGTGGGGGTGGGGGAGGACAGTTTAAGAGCTGATGGGAGGGGAACTCCCTTCTCTCTCTTCCCGAGTTCTGATAGACGGATAATAGGAAACTGAGGGCCTAAAAAACACCCCAGTCTCAGCTGAAGCGAGTGACTCAGAGTGCCCAGATGCATGTGTGCACGCGCTAAGTCCTGCAATATCTGGAGGTGATCTGGGTTGTCACTCCTGGGGTGAAGCGTGGAGAAGGGTGTGCTGGACATCCCACATCCTGCACTAGGAATTAGCCCATCCCAAATGTCAAAGCACAGAAGTTGAAGAGACTTGACTTTCTTTGCTAAGCAAGCATCTAAGCGCCTCCCACATGTTGGCCTACAAAGTAAACCAGCAGTGATATCCTCACCCCAATTAGCTACTTCAGAGAAATCAAGGCAAGAGACTGAATTGAGTTTCTCCAGAAGCTAAGGCAAGAAGAGAGGTTACAGGGGTCAGGGTGTAGCTTGAGTGCTTCTAAGAAGGCCTGGGTCATAAAACCATAAAAAACCAGGCAGTGGGGCACACAACTGTAGGGAGTGCAGAGGCAGGAGGATCAAAAGTTCAAGGTCAGTCTCAGCTAAATTCAAGGCTAGCCTGGGCTACAGAAGATAAGATCCAACTTCACAAACAAACCAACCAGCGAAACAAAAAGAAAGGAATGCAGAACCTCCCCCTTCCCTTGAGAACAGCTAGAGAAGGAGCTTGGAGAGGGCAGGGGTTATCTGATGAAGCCTAGGTCTCCGGGCTCTTAAAGACTGGTGGTGTGTTGTAAACCCATGGGAAACCAAAACAACCCTCAGCATTAAATCCACTGCACCTGCCACACACCTCCGCAGAGCCACACAGCCAGCCACACTGAGCCACGCAGCAGCTAGGTCTGGTCCCTCCCCCAGCCAGTGACAGGCTGAAGCCCTACCACAGTACCGAGTACTGCAGGTGGCCGACCCCAGGAGGGGATCAAAATTCCAAGTCTGAAATACGGGTTCTATCAAAAAGTCTAATAGTTTTGCACCCTTGTAAAGTAAAATAAATAAAAATTTAAAAAGTAAAAGGAATCTTTGTGTTTGGGAAGCTAGCCATGCTCTCCGGTGGCTCAGCTAGGGCTCCTCTGATCTGTTCCTTTCTCATTCTGCAGTCCAGAGCGGCCCAGGGCCAGGTGCTTTGCATAATCGAATTCCAAACATACCACAGAGCCACAGGCCTTCATTCCCACTCTCTGGGTGAGGAAAGCAAGGCTCAGGGACATTAAGGGACTTGGCTGAAGCCACAGAGGAAGTCAGCAGAGGGACTGGCATTGGAAGACACCTTGATCTTGACTGTGAGTCTCTTTGGAATGGGTCTCTAGATGGACAAGGGACCCCTGCTGGGCTGACCCATCCAGATAACACTGACTTGATAGAGTGGCCCAAAGGAACAGTAAGGAACCCTTGCTCTAGAGGGTCCTAGGCACTCTGGTCTGGGATGAGCTGACGGGCCTGGGGTACACTTCTGGAGGGGGTGAGAGAGGGTGAACGTGGCTTCTTTTTCCACCATGCCCTCCACAGCTGTAAAGAGTGCCCTTGACTCTTTGACTAGGTTTCATAGAGTAATCTTGCAGGATTCATCAACTCAAAATCAAGTCCTACTGCTCTCAGAAGTGGAGCTTGTTGAGACTTCTATGAACTCTAGAGCCTGGGGAGTAAGGACTGGCTGTCAATCAAGCGTATGTCAGGCATCCTTCGAGAGCTAATGCCAAGGCCTTCTCTACAGAGCCCTGACTCGGATTCAGGGGCCCCAGGATTAGGCTGGTGTTTTGTGGGTTTGGTTCTTTGAGGCACTGAGGGTGGGAGCCTTGGCTTCAGGCAGGCTAGGCAAGCACACTGTTAGCTCGGCCTTATGGACCAGGAAACTGAGCTTCGTAGAAGTTAGACCATTTGCCCATACAGGAGCAGGGCCAGTGACACACACAGTGCCTGGTGCTTGAGATCTGTCATTAATGGTGAAGGGCCAACACGGAGGTATTATCTCTCCAGCACTGTGGTCAGGACTGATTCTCCAGGGGTCCATGTCCTTTCCCCTGTACCCTGCCTGTGCCAGAGACCCAGCCCAGAAGGTCGCACCCAGGGAACCCCATTAGTAAGACAGATGGTGGCCTCTCCAAAGCCTGCACTAAGACAACGGGCCTCTCCATTCGCTCCTTTGTTTTGTGTTTTGTTTTTTTCTGCCCGGACCTATTCCAAGACCAGGAAATCCTCCCATGCAGACGCCCTCAGGCTGCTGCTGAGCCAAATTTCCTCCTCTCTCATCCAGATGAGATGAGGAACAGCTGGGGCCACCATCTAGCAAGAATCTCCAATGAACCTGAAGAGCCATTACATAACCAGCCTTCTCCAGCTGACATCACCCGGACTGGTTTCAGCTCCTCTCGGGATCATTAAGTCCCTGCTTCCTTAATGAGTAGTTGGTGCCCAGAAGTTCCCGTTCCTCCCGATACCGAGCTAAGAGCTCGGTTAGACACAGCACAACCCTCCTTGCTCTGAAGACAAGGGGCTTTCTCCTCACGAGTGTCGTCAGAGTTCTTGGTGACTGCAGCAAGGAGGAAAGGTGGTAGAGTAGGAACCTCAGAGAGGCGTGAGTTCAAATCCTTACTCCACCCCTTCCTCCTCTAAGCTGTGTGAATTCTGTGGCCTGTATGCTTTTTCTTACTCTAAAGCAAAAGGAGTGGCCTTCCCATGAGGCACCAGCAGGGCAACCCGCGTGCCTGCTACCCAGTAGGAACAGGAAGTGGCTGCTTTCTCTTTACTCCTGCCTCTCCTTACTCCCCACTGTGAAGTACGGATGCTGCCCTCTTCCTTTGAATTACATGAGCATATAAACACTGTAGCGTGTGCTCTCAGAGGCCTGTGTGTGCTAGGAAACAGGGCATGTCCATCATTCTGCGTGTGAACAAAGCAGCTCACACCTCCCAGCGAGCAAGGCTCACCCTTCTGCATGGAGAGTTTAGAAACTACATACTCTTCCAGGAGCATCACACCTGGCGTCCGACTCCTCCATCTTAGGACTGGATCCATTTCTTCTACACAAAGAATTTTTCAAAGACATTTCTATAAGACAATTGTCTTCATCTCCTTACACAGATTCATAATTCCTGTCTCCAGCACCTAGAGCCTCCGTTCTCTCCATGCAAAATAATGCCAATGAGTTTATATTTAAGATTTTTTTCTTTACATATCTCTTGCCTCCATGATACTTTAGATCTAGACATTTACATCTACTAGAGCTAGGCTGCAGTACCACCAATGACCCATAGGTGGCATCAGCTCACACACTTTGATAAACTTGTTAGGATTTGAGATTGTTTTCAGGCTGCGTGGAAGGAATTTAGCTGCATACTTCTGGCTTGGAGATGCTCAGGAATTTGTGAATAGCCTTTCAGAAGAAGGGAATCACTGAGCTGGATTGCCTTCTCCCAGGCTTTAGTTGGCAAAGCACTTTCAAAGTTGATTTACAATGAGGAGTTCTCGAAAGATCCTGTTGTCCGCGGTATAATTTAGCCTCCTCTTATTGCTCCCAGGCTGTATGTAGTGAGCAAGCATGCCCAGCTCCTCGTGGGTGACACATCAGGAAAACTTCAAGAGCATTGAGACCCCAAAAGCAATAGTTTTCTTTTCTTTTCTCCTCCTCCTCTTCTTCTTAAGAGGCAAATGTATCTTCCTTTGAAAGAGCTTGGCACCCTGCCTCATAGTGCAGGGTGATTTCTCCTCATCCAGAGACAACTGCCTAAGCTAGATGGACAATGCCCAGTGGTGCTGTCCAGGCAAGCATACCCTGCCTTCTTATAAACCTTCTTTCACAGACAGAATGTTTTAGCATCAGTTTTCAAGCAGCTTAGAGTCAAAAAGAAGTGGTGTTGGATGTTGCTTTGGAAGCATACCTTGGCCAACATTGCCTCCACCCATGACCAGCACTTGATTGAAGGGAGCTTCATTGGGAGTTTTCCCTAGTGTTTGCAGCTGGGCAAGACACAGGGCGGGTGAGTTAGAGGATTCGCTGATGGCCTTTGCAGGACACTCTCACGAGTGGCCTCTTGAGGTTCCCGTGCAGGGTGCTTTGGTAGAAAATTAGTGGTAGTTTAGTGAATGGTAGAAGCCCGAGCATGCGTGTTTCCTTCCTGAACACACAGCCCTTCCCTCTTGCCAGTCGAGCTAGAGTAGTTTACCAGAGAGGAAATCACATCAGGAGCTCTCATAAAGAGGTACTATTCGTAGCTCTGGAGGCTGCAGACACCATGAAAACATGGTGTTCTCTACTCACACCTGCATGCTGAAGAGGATGAAGGTCTCCAAGGGAGTCCAAGCTGGGACACATGGGCATGCTCCTGCAGTCAGTTACTCTTTTATCCTCTCTGCCTCTCTAATCTAGCCCCTGCCTGCCTTCAGCCTGCTGCTGTTAGATCCGGCATGCCCAGCAAACTACCTGGACAGTTAGCAGCTTCAGGCAGCCATTTCCTCGTCTTCCTGCAACACTTGGGATCAGAGGAAGGCAGACGAAATACCGCAGGGCTGGCTTCTGGATGGCTGTGAGCATCAAAGTGGAGACTCAAAGCCAGAAGGTTGCTTGACAGCTGAGAATGGATTTCTTTAGAGGTCAGTGGCAGACTCCAGGCATTTCTTGCAGGAGTAGGGTCTCCCTTGTGGGATGAGTAGACCAGAACCCTTGCCCGCTGTCACCCCCCATGTCTTTCTCACAAGCCAGCAGCGCCAGAGCCCCTCCAGCCTTCACAAGTGTCTCAGTCTACCTTCTCTTGCTGTGAAAAAGTATCTGAGGCTCTGTGACTTATATGAAAATCATTTCGTTTGGCTCACGGTTTTCAAGAGCATGATGCCAATGTTTGAAGCAAGTTGCTTCCACTTGGTGAAAAGTGGAAGGGCAGGGCGGTGGAGAGGGTGACAGAGCTTCCTGAGTAAGCCTGACGACGGGAGGTGAGTACCCAGAACCCAGGGTGGAAAGAAAGGACTCATTTTTAGTCTCCACATGCTCACAGTAGTAAATGTGTACCATACACATACACACACACGCACACACACATGCATACACACAGAATAATAAATAATTTAAAAGAAGAAAAGTGGAAGGAGCGAGTGGCACATGGAGGAGACGGGGGGGGGATTTGCCTTGGTTTTTACTGAGTTCTTTCACACTGATCCTACAGGGGAGACCCCAATCCTGCAAGAAAGGTTTTGACCTCTCTAACTGGCCTAGGTGACCATCTGAAGTCCTACTTCGAGCACTGTCACAATGGCAGCCAACTTTCAATGCGAATTTTGGAGGGGAAGAAACCACGTTCACACCACAGCAGCATGGCAGCCTGGAGCGTGAAGCCCGAGTGCTGTGGTAAGCAAGGCGGCCACTGCAGCGCGCTCTCGGGCTTCAGCCTCAGCTGTAACATGGCCTGCTTCACCACGTCTTGTTGCTCAGCATTGTCAGAAGCCCACACAGAGACAGGAGGGAGGGAGTGTGGACACTACCCCTGCAGAGGATAGTCGAGGTCGCGTACGAAAAGAATGTGTGTAGTGTAATGTCTTGGTACAGCCACCTTCGGGAATAAGATTCCTTAGCCACTGTTCACAGACACAGTGAAAAGTGACCTGGAGGTCACACTGCTGTGCCATCGTCTCTCTATTCCATCGCCAGGGGCTAGACCCCGGCAGTTCTTGGTATTCGGATGTCACTACCCACAATGCCATGCTCTGGAAAGCCCAGGCCTTCCCAACATTTCCACACTGAACTGCACTGTGCAGGCATGGGACTCTGTCGTGGGAGGTAGGAGAGGTTTACTTTGCAGACCTCATCATCTTAACAACCAGATATGTCTGTCTTCTGATGCACTTTCCAGCTGTCCTCCAACATACGTGTGTGTGCAACACACACACACACACACACACATTTCCTCAGTCCACACAGTCTGACTCTTTCAGAGCTGGTGAGCTCCCACCCGACTCTGTTCACAGAAGCTGTCGATACACTGAGCAGAGCCAGTATTTCCGAGTCCTTGAACACCTGAGTGCGCAGGCGCGCGTAGAGCCAGTATGTCCCTGAGCCCTTGAACACCTGAGTGCGCAGGCGCTTACCCTGGCCCGCTAGCCCAGCACTTATTTGATGCCCATTGATTCGGCTCCCGCTCCACTCCAGGCACAGGGTGGCTGAAAGACATATGGTTACGTCCCGTGCCTGTCTGAATGACCACGCGACTGCTGCCATCCCGTTGTCACCAGGAAGGTTTCCGGATATCTTATTAATGCTGCATGGCTACCGTCATGGCTCCGGTGGTCCTGGCAGGAGCTTTCTGGATCTTCAGTAGATTTGAGCTCTGTCTCCCACGTTAGCCATTTGGAAATCCTCTTAGTGATTTCTGCTGTGAGCAGGCACCCCTGTGTTCTATTGGCTTCATGGAAGTCTTCAAAATGACTCTTTAGTTCCAATTTTTTACATTTTATATCACTCCCACAAATGGAAAACTATAATCATTTTTCCATAAATAGAAGACAACCCTAAAATTAAATTCAGTTTCTAAACTACCCTGTGAATTTTTAGCTAACTACAGAAACTTGGGTCTGTTCCCACTCGGCACAGGACCTCCTGGACAAGGGGTGAAGTTACTCTTGCTCCACACTGATTCCCTGGGGCAATCTGGATAATGGGAAAAAAGGGGAGAGTGTTTCCCTAAGGGAGAGGGATATAATTTAATGTCACCACCCCACCCCATACTCTCTACACTGCTGCCACTAATGATTTCTATCTAAACCCATCAGGACCACCAGGTTCTGCCGTGGTAACAAATAGTCCCCACAGCTTCCTAAAGCAGAGATTATCTCATGCTTATATATGCCATGGATTGGCAAGGTCTCAGTGCATTCTTTTGTCGTAGATAGACACAGGGTCCCTGTGTCAGAAAGGACAGAATGGCATGAATATGCGCTGTCTTTCATCCCACAGTGACTGCTCATGGTCTGATCATTTGCTAGCCCGTGACGAAAGTGAGTTGCTTGACCAGCCCTGCCTTTACCTGAGCAGGACTGTGCAAGCCTGTCAGGCCTTGAAAGGAGGCAGGGTTATAATATTTATGAACAGCCACTCATCTCCATTCCAAAACATACTCTGAGAATACCACTCAAAATAGCTGGAGCCTAACCTCACCAAGCATAGCTCCAGATCACCTCACACGCCTAGGCATTCCAGGCTGCCCTCTGTGCCCAGGACCCATCCCTGTGATCTTGCTCTGTGCTTGGCTCTTTCTTGCATCTGCTCTCAAGGCTTCAATGCCCTCTCTCTGCCTCCTCTTCTACTAGCCCTTGAGGAATATGTGTGTTCTTATGGCTTCGCCAGTCCTGCAGATTGAAATCGTGTGTGTGTGTGTGTGTGTGTGTTCATCCACCTAGGATGATGCTGGAGATGGCAGAGCTGAAGTAGGACCCTCTTGGTTCTTTAGGTCAGCATCACTGGCACTGGCAGAAGGAATTCTCTGCCCTCTGGGCCTGCCCTGGGCATTGCAAATTAGCACCCTGGACTTCACACTAGAGATCCGTGCTCCCTCCACCCTCTAACTGTGGTAATCAACAGTGCTGGGGGGACACGGATGGTCCCTGTATTGGGAAGACAAGATGTCTTTGTTGAAAACTAGAATTTACATGATGAGTTAGTGGCAGAAGGGACTTGATGCATCCAGGCCTGGCTCCCTATCATCTGTGTTCTGGGTGCTGGTGCATGGAAGCCAGGCTGGACACAAAAAATGACAGACTGATCAACCTATTGATTAAACTACATGCTTTCTTATTACAAACAAAACTAAACAAGAGACATCTTGGTCTGTCTTCTATTTAACCTTTGTTGTGCGTAAAATGAAGTATTTTGTTGTCCTTCAGGTCTGTTTGCAAAAGACCATGCTAACCCACTGGTCACAGGTGATTGAAACTAAGAGAGAGACACTGGGGAAGGCAGGGGACTGCACACAACTGGAGAATACTTGCACCATCTGCCAGCCCCACCTTGCAGTGAGTCAGGGGCTTTCAAAATGAGATGGCCTCAATCTTCTCCTGTGTCTGTGATTTGTCATCCCAGACAAAGATGTCTATAGAGTGGAGGTCGATGAAACTTACTATTCTGAAGGGCTGGCAGCCTCAGGATCAGGATGGGGAAGCTGTACGCACCAAGGTCCCTTTTGCTGTACGAGGTCCATTTGTGGACCACACAGAACACCAAGTTTAGCCCTTGGCCTTGCAGACTTGCTACCTTCCATTGCTCCATGGTCACGCTATAGGCTGGGATAAACACCTGTCACAGTCACAGCCCTTGGGGACAATCTGTCTGACAGGCTTTGAATACTCTAGAACCAGCCCTGGGAGACAGTCTGTCTAAGGAGCTTTGAATGCTCTAGGATCTCAGATCCTACCCAGACTCATTGAACACAAAGTCCCAGGGAGGCTCAGAGAGTTGAGACCCTGAAACTCTTCCAGGGGATTCTGAAGGCACAGGTAGGTCCCTTCAGGGACCTAGAAGTCCCCTTCTCCTCCCCTCCCCCAGGAGACTCCAAACACCTTGGGTGAGGGCAACATTGCACTGTTTCCTCTTCCCCTGATGTCCGGCTAAACCTAGCCAGAGTACATGCGCTCTTTCAACATTCCTCTTCCAAAGGAGCCACCAGGAAGGATGGAGGAGTAGTGGCTTCCAGGCTTTTGTCCTGGATCACACTTTAGAAAATGTATTTGTTGTACATTCTTGTACGGATTCCACAGTTCTTTGGGAGAAAGGCAGTAAAGGTGGGCATGGGAGGTGATGGTGGGCACGCCCTGTTATTGCCAATTTAAGTGAACCAGGAAGGCTGAGTTTCAGGAAGCACTCAACCCCAGCTGAGCCCTCCCTGTGTTCTCCTTAGATCCTCAGAGGGCAAATGGAGTGCTCCTTGCCTGGATGCTCCAGAGCCATTTGGTTCCCTCAGCACCAATCAAGCAAATCTACTCATTATTCCCCGCCCTCCATACTAGGAGCTTCCTCTGGGAGGACAAAGGGACAGTGAGGGAGAAGGGTCTTCACAGCATTGTCTGTAAGGTTCTGATGAGGACCCAGTGTGTGACAATGGGCCACAGGTGCAGATGGTTGCAGTCTACCATGGGACCAGGGACCGGCAGCTTTGGCAAAGTCTTGGCGGTCCCATCAGGGTTCATTGCTTCCCACTCCAGCCCCCGCAGACCTTACTACCAGGGCGTTTGCCTCCTGTTATTCTAACCCTGGCTGATGATCCTTCCGAGGCCACCTGCACTCCTTGGGAACAGGTCCATAGTATGGATGTTAAGAGACACTGTTGACAGTGCTGAGGGACAGAGATGTCCCTGGACAGTTTGGCCTCTCAGAGCAAACCAAAGGCACCCTCAAAAGTGCAGAAAAGGCATAGCAACCATGTCAGGTGCAGACAGGCAGGGTACTGGGACAGAGACGGGAAGCAACAGTGTCTGTGAAGTACCATGAGAGGGTGACAACTGGGAGCTGTCACACTCAGGACTCGGGGACCAGGAAGGGGACAGAACTGTGGGTTCCAGCAGGAACTGTGTTAGAGAAGGGACAGCCAGGTAAGGCTTGTGCCCTCAAGCAAGTCGGGCCTCTCTGGGGAGGTGGTGCTGAGCTAACCCTGTGAAGAAACACTAAATGGTTTGGCCCTTTTCCCTTCCTGCCTTTCCACCTCCTGAAACCATGGGAATGGGGGTGCTGCCACTTGAGGGGACTGACCTCCTGGACACAGAGCAGGCAAGGAGACAGAGTAAGTTAGGGCCAGCAGAGAGGGAACAGTCAGAGGCCTTCAGAAGTGTGGCTTGATCCCATTGATGTCAATATTGATACTTGTAGATGCTTCCTGTCCACAAATACATCTGAAGTCACACAGCAAGGTGCCTATCCTCAACGTCTTCTGCCACAGTGGGAGGTGGAGGGCAGAGTGGGCAGGGTTGAGGGGGCTCTGCACCGCACCCTTGGGCATCTGGGACTCTCGGGTAGTGAGCAGGCACCTTAACAATAAGAACTGTGCTCACAGGGGCCTCAGAAGGAGGTAAACAACCTCCACTGTTGTCCCCTAACAGGTTGGATGCCGAATGGATGGTGTTAGAGAACAAGGATTGGGCAAGAGTGTGATCTAATTACACTAAACTGAGGGACACTGGAAAAAAGTGTGCTCTCATCAGCTCTGTAGTTCTGGGCCCTGGAGATGCCAAGACGAGGGTGTCTTTGCTGACTCTACCAGACGACAGCCCTGTCCCTGCAAAAGGCTCCAAGAACTGGGTAGGGAGAATAGAGAAGTTATGACCTGGAAACCTGAGAGGCCACGTAGGACAGCACATATGTAATGGGCATGAGGGAAGGCAGGACCCCAGGCCACACAGATAGGTCAGTGTAGGACCTCAAAGGGCCTTGAGTTCCAGGGAAGAAGGAAGGGCTTCTTTTCTGCTGTAGGACCTTGTGCTTCTGGAATCAGAGAGACAGAAGTTTCATTGCCAGTTCTATCACTTGGCTGTGTCCCTTGGACATATCTTACAACATATCTTGGAACCTCAGCTTCTTCAATCATCAAAACAGACAGATAACCCCACCTGCAGGGGTGCTGCAAGATGAGGCAGCAGATCCAACACGTCAGTGGCATCACGGGCCTCGTGGTCGCTGTGGGCCAAGCTTACGGGGGATGTTCAACTGGGATCCCAGGGCAAGTGAGGTAAAAGCCCCAGGGTCCCTCTCATTGGAGCCAGTGGTGGTTGTACATTCTACAGTCACACAGTGTCCCCCTTGCCGTAGCCAGCTGTCTGACAGCCTATAAACAGATGGCGGGTGGGGTGGCCAGTGAGACAGTGCAAATGGCACTGAGCAGATCCAGCCGCACTTTGGAGAAAACAAGTCAGAGGCAGGCTGGGGACCCCATGGACATCTTCGCCTGTGACAGGCAGCACACCCAGAGAGGCCTCTGAGGGGAATTATGAGATGTACCAGACCATGGTGTTCCTTGCCAAGAACCTTCTCCACCCTCAATTCCATGGCACGGTGCCACGGAAACGCTGGAGATGTGCGCGGTCACCCTGGCAGGCTCATAGAGCAGGCTCTGCAGCCCTTGGAGGTCCAGAATCACAAAATGCTCTATATTCTCTGCTTCCTCCCATAAGTTTGTGCCTGGCTTCCGGGTTCCTTCACCCATGTGTTCCCCTCCCAAGCCTGGAGCACTCGGAGACTGTTTAGGTGAACTGGCTAGGAGGTGGAAGAAAGAGCCAACCCCAAGGGGCTCCAGGGGCCACATCCTAGCTCTAAACTCACTTCTTGAAGGAGCCAAGCTCTGCCAGGACTCTACCAACCGCCTCTCTCTCTCTTACCTAGGTGAGTCCTTCCCCTTGGTCAAGAGCCAGAGCAGGTGTCACGTCTCCTAAAGGACTTTAGAAGCAAAGTTTATCATCCTTTGAGCTACACCTGTTACAGAGCATGTACGTATTCTTTGGTTAGGGACTGATTGCAGCTCCAACAGACACGCACACACATGCATGCACGCACATGCGTGTGCGCATACATGCACTTTTCTATGCCCTTCAGCCTAAAACAATTAAAAATGAGGAGTGATTGTTGAGTGTTGGCAATCCCTCATGACAAGGCAGGCTGGAGTCCAGCAGTGCATGCTCTCGCATGTATTGAAAGAGTGTGCCGAATACCTGCGGCGCAGGTCAGTTTTCTGTTAGCTCGGTAGAGGCTTGCGTGGAGGGAATGCCAGCTGAGGAACTGCCTTCACAGTACTGGCCTGTTGGCAAGGCTGTGGAGGCATTTTCTTGATTGATGATTGCCTGATATAGGAGGGCCCAGCCCGCTATGGGTGGTGCCACTCCTGGGCAGGTGGTGTGAATTGTGTGGGAGGGCGAGCCTATCAAGTTGTGAGAACGGGAGCAGCGTTCCGCCGTATGGCCTCTGCTTCAGTGTGTGTCTCCGGGTTCCTGCCTTGCGGGCCGCATGAACACGGGTGTGCGGGTGTCTCTTCTCCACAGTGGTTTTTCTTTGCACATTATAAGGGTGGGGCTTCTGGTTCACATGGCAGGCATATTTTTAATTTTTTGAGGCACCCCCATGATTTCCCAGAACGGCTATATTAATTTACATCCCCATATAAAATGGACAGGGTTCCTCCTCCTCCACATCTTCTCTGCTGTGTGTATGTGCACATCATTGTTACAGTTGTGAGTGGCATCTCACTGGGACTCTAACTTGAATTCTCATGATGATTACTGGTGCCCAGCATTCTGTTGGCTATTTGTATATTTTCCTCAGAGAAATGTCTACTTGGGTCCTCTGCCCATTTTTAATCAGCTTGATTCTTTTCTTTTTTCTAAATTTTATTTTTATTTGCATTGGTGTTTTGCTTGCATGCATGCCTGTGTGAGGGTGTCAGGTTCCCTGGAACTGGAGTTTATACACAGTTGTGAGCTGCCATGTGGGTGCTGGGAATTGAACCCGGGTCCTCTGGAAGAGCAGTCAGTACTCTTAACTCTCTTAACTGCTGAACCTTATCTCCAGGCCCTTGGTAATTTTCTTGTTGTTGCTTTGTCTGAGTTCTTTATAGGTTTTCAGTACAACTGCTCATCACATGCCTGATTTGCAAAGAGATTCTGAATAGTGACCCAGGAGCCCAACTCCTGGGCCAAATCTCTGTTCTTACTCTCTTGAAATCCTGGGCAAGTATGTTCTCCCTGAGTTTAGCTTCCCTCATCTACCTGTTAGGACACTCATATAAACTATTTCTCGGGGTTATGGAAAAGGAGACTTTCAATGCAGGCCCAGAGAGAGCAAGTATCCACCAGATGCTACATTACAGTACTCACATGATAGTAGAAAGGCAGTCCTCATGATAGGTTGGCAGAGAGAGGATGAGACTTCCAGGTACATCATTTTGCCCTGGCACATTAGTGCCAAGCTAGAAGACTCCGGATGGAATGATATTTAACAATTACAGTTATAGATGAGGTGCCCCAGAGATGGCAGAAGTCGCTTCAGATGGCATGAGCTCTGAAGTCATGAAGTCCTCTCAACCACAAGGTGTGTCCCATCCCTTTGTTTTCCCCTCCCATCTCATCTCAGCGTTGCCACTCCGTCACTGGTGGGAACACTTGATGGGTTCAGACAAAGATCTGTTTCTTTGCTCGCATTTATAAGAGGAAGAAGGAAGAAAAGAGCAAGTGTACACGTGTGTGTGCGTGTGCGTGTGCGTGTGTGTGTGTGTGGAGGCAGGAGGTCAGCCTTGGATGTTGGTCCTCAGGAACATTCACCTTGGGTCTCATTTTACTGTTTGTTTTTACTGAGACAGTCTCTTGCTGGCCTGGACCTTACTAGCTCAGCTAGGCTGCTTGGCTAGCAAGTGCCAGGTCCACCTGTCTTTCCTGATACTGAAATTACAAATGTGCATCGCCACACCCATCTGTTCTGGGGATTGAACTCAGGTCTTTGCTGTTGTTCAGCAAACACCTTACCAGCTGAGCCATCCCCAAGTCACCAAAGGAACAAGTTTCACACAGAGCCTCTGCAAGTGATGGCATCTTACATGGGCTTCAATCCATATGGCAGATCCTTGGGTTATCTGGGCTATCACTCCCATTCTGTAGGGAGAAAATCAAGAGTCAAGGAGGAAAAGTTACCCAGCTTTACAGAGAGGACAGGGCTGGGATCAGATCCACTTTCCGCCTAACACCAAGCCTCCCACAACTGCCCCAAACACCGTGGCTACACTGGTGAGATTTTAAAGGAACATGACATTTCTTCTCTGGAGAGAAGAAAGCTGCTTGGGCTGAGAATGGTCTGACACTGATGTTCATCCAGCGTGACACCCTCTCATGGCTCTGATCACCTCTGTGGTCAACAATCAAAGAACACACTGTGTTGATGGACTCCTTTCCTTGAGGCAAACAGTCAAGCTTCACTTCTAAGTTCTGTTCAAGAAGCTGAAATCCACCCACCATTTGCTTCTCTGTTTCTCCCCTTTCAGCTGATCTCTGGCTTAGACACGGTACCGGGTTGCAGGCAATCACACCTCCCTTTTTGGCAGCATCTTCACTTTGCCCTTCCCAAGGCCCTTCTCACCCATCACCTGCCAAGCCAGAGCTGTGCATTCAAAGAGGGGCAGAATTGACAGGTCAGCCAGACCCAGGTCAATAGAACTCAAAGCCCGAGACTTAATTTAGGGCCCCCTCCCTGCCTTCATGTACCTTGGCATTTGTATTTGTGGCTATCTCTCTGGCATGGGGCTCTCTGCCAAGGTTATTTTCATGCTTACTTACACCCATGTCTATTCTGGGAGAGTATCTCTGGAGAGAAGCAGCCTGTGCCCAGGTCCCAGGACCTCTGGAATGTTGTGTTGGTCCACAGCATGTTGGCTTTCTGGGTGGGGCCTTTGCCATTCATGTGTACTCAGCAGAGACCTAGGATGCTTCTCCCTGCACATGCCAGAGTAACCTTGGTGTTCCCAGTTTCAGCAGACCCACATTTTTAAACCAGTCAACCCATCCATCTCTAAAAATGAATGCTACAGTATGGAGGAAACTTGAAACACTATTCAAGATGGAAGAAGTCAGACTCAAAAGGTTACATAGCATGGGATTCCCTAAAATATCCAGATTAGTCCAATCTGTAGAGAAAGACAGGAGAGTGGTGGCTGCCGGGACCCAGAGAGTAGCAGTGTGTGAGTGCGTGTGTGTGGGGTGACTGCTTACCTTAGCCCCTATTCTGTTATTATAACAGATACCCAAAACCAGATCATTAAGTAAAGTTTATTTACTCACAGTTCTGGAGGCTGGAAGCTTCTGTCAGGAGCCCACATCTGAGGGGCTTATGCTAGAGGAAGGCCGAGTGCCAAAGAGCTAAGACACAAGGATCAGGCTTGTTTTATGATTGGCTGTCACGAGCACAAACCCACTCTCACAAGAAAGGCATTCCTCTCTCTCAATGACCTCTTCACCCCTCTGCCCCAACTCCCAACACCACCCTAATGCTAATCTTACTTCAGCTTGAGTTTCAGAAAGGACCAGAAGCTGTGTTCAAACCACAGCACTGCTTCAATAGTGGGAAGTTCCCTTTTGAAACAAGGGAAATGTTTGAAATTAGAAGGAGGTGGTAGCTTGGTTGTGTGGTGGGCATGCTGACTGCCTCTGGGTTGGGTTGTGTTGATTAACTTTCACCCCAATCTCAAAAACGAGCAAACAAATAAAAACCAAAACACTACACTATAGAGGGACTTAATTGAGACAATAGTGCTTCCTTCACACTTCAAGATGTAGAAGAAGGACAGGAAGAAATCCAACCCAAAGGGAAGGTGGGGTGGGCAAGGGTAAGCCATCCTAGGCATGGTGAACATCTGTGCTGGGATTCCCTTCGTGCTTATTCAGTTGGTAGAAGTGGCTTCAACTCGAACTTGAGAGTCCCTGCAGTTCAAGAACAGCAGAAGCCTGAGCTCCTCCAGAATGCACCGTGTCCAGAGCTGGAACATGCTGGTGTTCTAAAAGTGCTCTGTTAAAGGCTGGAAGCATTTTGCCATGGGATCTCTCGGTGTCCCCTGTGGAATGTGGAATGATGAGGTCCCCTGCAGGGCTTCTCTGCCTGACTGTGCACACCACATTCAAGATCAGCCTCTCTGGAAAGAAGCAGGTTGGCAAATGTCCCAGGCCTCTGCTTCCAGGAGGACCACGACGGAAACAATTCCATTCAGAAAAGTGTGGCATTCATGAGCTTCCAAAACCAACTACAGATGTCTAAACAATTCATCACACAGTCACTGCTTTACCTAACATTTCACGCCCATCTGTTTTCCCACGTGGGCCCTAAGGATACAGTGTCAGCTAAGGGAGCCTCAGGAAGCTCAGCACCTAGACGGGGACACAGACATTTTTTAATTACAGAAATATCTTGTTTCTAATAGGATATGCTGAAAAAGGAAAGGGAGTCATATACAGGTGCAGTAGAATAACTGGCTGGTCACAATGGCAGTCAGATGAAAGGATCTCATTTTTAAGATTTTATCTGTGTCTGTGTTGGTTTGTGCACATGAATGCAATACCTGCAGAGGCTAGAAGAAGAGGTCAGATCTTCTGGAGCTGGAGTTACAGGCAGCTGTGAGCCATCTAATATAGGTTCTAGGAACTGAATTTGGGTCTTCTCTGAAAGAGCAGTATGCATTCTTAACTGCTAAGCCATCTCTCCAGCCCCAGAGGAAGATTTCTCTTAAGGTCATGACATTTGATATGAGGTAGTTGGCCCAGCAAAGAAAAGAGAAGACATCCACAGAGAAGAGAGGATTTCCCCCCTCCCACCATACACACGCCCATCAAGGTACCAGGAACTGAAGTGCCAATGCCATTGAGACAGTGACACAGAGAGTAGAGGGACAAACCATAAAGATAAAAAGGCTCAGAGCCACCAAGGATGAAGCAGGGAATGGGAGGGTTAGTTATACTCTCCTCAGTCAGGTCATGGCGACCTCAGTCAGATGCCCACCAGGATGGAAATGGAGGCTAGCTTTGAGACTTGAATGTTAGTTCATACCTCAGTCCCCAGCCACAGGCAGGAAGATTCCAGAATGGAACCCAAGCTGCTATTTTATCTCTCCCGAATCACTGTAGATCAGCAGATCTCATGGGACGGGAGGTCATAACCCCAGTACAAGCCCTTTGAGGATAAGGGCCCTCCATTGCTGTGCACATGTAGCAAATGGGAATGTGTCCTGGCACCTGGGTTTCTGGAGATAGCGGGGAGACATCTTTAAGGAGGTTTAACTACAGAGGGGTGGTCTGACCTTCGGGAGACACAGCTATCAAGATACAGC
This sequence comes from Ellobius talpinus, assembly GCA_001685095.1. NCBI lineage: Eukaryota > Metazoa > Chordata > Mammalia > Rodentia > Cricetidae > Ellobius > Ellobius talpinus. The sequence goes on along the minus strand of LOJH01005137.1, from coordinate 385 downwards.
TGTAGTTTCCTTGCTGAGGCTCAGTAGTGTGAGCGGGAGGGGTCTGTCTCCCAGGAAGCCTCTTCTGGCCATATCGCTACACATCTTAGGCATGTAATACTAACTTTCCTTCAGTATTTACTTCTCTTACCTGCAGGGTCTTTCCTCTCATGCCAGGAGGCTTGGAGAATTCTGTTGGCTTCCATAGCTACCATTTATTTATTGTATTTGATACATGTTAGGGCCTATGGGCGTCCCAAGCATGGAGAGAGATAGGCATCTTTAGCCATAGTTTCAAGAAGAGACCTGAAGCTGAGAAAGGCCTGAGTGCTTTATGACTCAGATATTTGGAAGTTCCATGATGGAGGAGGGTCATCTGTCTATGTGTTACTTTCATTGGTTAATA
>LOJH01005136.1:0-34739 GCA_001685095.1 Ellobius talpinus | reverse complement strand
GTGGGGTACTGGGTGGGACAGAAACCCCAACAAGCCGGCCCTCATGTTACAGATCTCTGTGTGATTTTCTTTGGGGCTTGCCGGCTGTGGGATACCGGGCGGGACAGAAACCCCCAACAAGCCAGCCCCTCATGTTACAGGGGAGAAAGTCTGCATACAGGGCATGCCAGGTTGGCCTCAAGCCTCCCACCCGCCTCTGTCTTACACATTGCATGTCCTCTTTGAGCCCTGGTTTCCTTGTCTATAGACCGGAGTGGGGGTTAGGGTTCTGTGATTATACCTGAGTGTGAAATGAGATGCCCTACAGGAAATTTATCCAGTGCCTGACCTGCTGTGGGGATCCAGGGGGAATGCATGACAGGGAAGTTTAGGGTTCGTTCTCAGGAGAAATAACTCAGCAAGTGTTTGAAAGTCCAAGTGTGCTCCCTGTTTCTAGAACAGTAAAGCCGAAGAGCCTCTAACACTATCAAGGCACTCGGCATTCAGATGGGCAGGACTGAAGCCCAGAAAAAGGGAGAGGAAGACATGTCCCAGCCCCATAGCAACAGAGCAGCAGACCCAGCAACATGTGAAGGTCCTTGTGAGGTTTCCCGGCCTCTGACAACCCTCGTCAGTTCTCTTCCGTTTCCTGTACACATGGCTCTGCTATACATCTGAAGATCCCAAGAATCTGACCAGCAGAACATGCTAGAAGTGATGGGCACTACCCTTTATAGTCTCCTCCACTTCCTCCAGCTTTAGCCTGCCAATTAGACAGTTCTATGGCTCTGAATCTGGAAGATACTGGAGTCATTGCTTGGAGGAGAGAGGTCCAGCAAGAACTGTTGATAGCGGATTGTGGGACACTCCTGTCTTCAATCACTGGGGATTTGTCTGTTTGTTGTTGTTTAAATTTCTATTATATGTAAGATTGTTTTGCCTACATATATGTATGTGTACCACATGCATGGCTGGTGGCCACAGAAACTAGAAGACGGTGCCAGGTGAACTGAAGTTATTGATGGTTGACTCACCTGTGGGCATTGGAACTGAACCTGTGCTCTTAACTATGGAGCCATCTCTCCAGCCCTGTTTTGTCTTTGAGAGCCTCTTGTAGGCCTGGAAACCACTGAGATTTCTATGTCACTGGAGCTCGCCTCCCACAAACATAGACACATGTTTTACCACCTGCCACAGTATTACTCTATATTTTCACAAGTAGAACAATTCAATCTGACCGAGCCAAAGCTAAAGAAAAGCTTGAAGCCATTGTCCCAACCCAGCGGAGAGACACCCAGCTTACCATGGGTCCTGGGGCTCCATGCATTCCAGGTTCACCCTAAAACAGGAGATAGGCACTTGTCACTCAGGAGACTCTGTTTATGACACAACCAAAGCTGGCAAGCCAAGGCAGGGGTGGTGACAGAATTACCTTTCTCCCCTTCACCATTTCCAGAGGGATGTCCCCTGTCAGGATAGCGCCTGGCTCTCCCTTCTCACCCTGCAATGCAGAGAATCTTTTAAAGTCCAGCCTCCTCCTGCCACCTTGTTCAAGGGGTCTTTAAGACGTCTCCACTCTGTCAGCATGACATCTCATCGTCTGACTACCCCCTCCAGCCCCACCACTTAAGCATGGCCTTTTTGCTAGAGGATAGAACAGCTGCTTACACGATGGAATGTTCTCTGAGTTCTTCCTTCCATGTCTGGTTGAGTTAACTGAGAACAGATATGTAGCCTCTTTCTCAGACCCCGCTCCTGCCCCAGGATGGCTGTCTACTTCTTGCCATAAAATGCCCTTCTAGGAACCCCTGGCTCCTGACAGACTTGATAGTTTGCTTTTCTAATGACTTGAGATCTGTCTCTACCAAGGATCCCTATTGTTGGTTAAACAGCTGAAATCTGGAGAGACAAAGCTGTAAGCATGGTGTGTCTCTCAACACAGGAGCCTCCTGTCTTCATGTACAACTCTCCCCCATTCTCCAAGCCTCTGTACAAATGCCTTATTGGTTAGGCCAAGCTATTCTAGACGCCAAGAAAGAGATGATGGGAGACTGGGGGTTAAGGACACAGGATCCTGCTCCTAAATCCCTGTCCTCAGTAGGTCATCTACTGCCCTGAGACTTCCAGAAAGACATACATGAAGAGAAACAAGGCCAAGTGGAGAAAGTGGCATATGTCTGGGCCTCCACAGTAGCCCTGGGGAACTAGGCCGGCCATACAGCAACTTCCTTTCCACAGTTGGAAGTGGCCAGGGTACTAGAGTAAGCGGTGAAGCCCCTCTCTCCATCCCCCAAAGCCCGCAGCTAATATGTGGGTCTTACCACTTGGCCGGCGAGGAAAGGCAGTCCTGAGCAAGCAGTGAGAGGCAAGCACAAAAGCATTAGATGCAGAGTGGCAGGAAGTGCAGTTGCTGGAAGGGCTGGAGCAGAGCTGCCTGGTGTCTGCCCCAGACATTCAAAGTAGTAGAGGATTAGAGGCAAGAGTAGCCCATGGAATCTAGAGTCTAGGTCCACCTACTTTGCCACATATGAAAAGGAGCATTGAAAGCAAGACCTGCCAGAGCCAACTCAAGTCCATCCCTCCTCTGCAAGCCCCATGCCAGTGAAAGCACCCCAGACACCACCACTATCGTGTGCTTCCAAATGTTACCCAACACACTGAACTCTCTATTCCCTAGTGTTGAAGGCCAATAGCCTCTGGGGCCTCTTTCCTCGTCCTGGGGGTAATGTGGCACCATTGGGACAAAGGCCCAGAGAAAACTGCAATTCCTACTCCTCTCAGAAAGGATGCTTCTTCTCGACTCCCAGGGAGGTGTAGCCCCCTCTCTGCAGCCCCTGAAATAGCAGGGTACTCTGCCCCCTGTCCTGTCATTGTCTTTCTATAATACTTGGTATAAGAAACTTCTGGGTCCCTTAGGGGATCAAAAGATGAGAGAGAGAGATAGCACACAAATAGTTGTGGGACAGAGTGAGTATAATCCAGAGTCATTGCCATCTATTCATGGATGTTTCTGTCCTCTTCAGCTATGAAACCTTCTAGGAAGTTGACCTTAAGAGGTCATGTGGGGGTACAAAGGGTGGCTCTGAGTCCCGGGGTTCTCCAGGAGTGCCCTGCATGACATGTACTTCAACTGCACAATGTCTAACTTGCAATCACCAAATACTGGAACTCATTTCATTCACTGATCGTTATTCTTCCATCCAGCAAGTGTTTGGGGTGTCATTTGTGGGCCAGACTCTGTACTAATCCCAGAGCTTCAGAAAAGTCTGTAGCCAGGAAGCACATACAATAACCAGGAGACAAGATGGGTCAACATGCGAGAACAATGTTGAGCTGTACTTTCTTTTCAGATGGGGGAAGGGTGGAATCAACAATGTGAGATCAGGGAAGTCATCAGATTGAGAGTAACTGTGAAAAGGGATGGTATTTCTTTGGGATGATAAAAGAAAAAGAATTCTATGGGCTGGAGAGATGGCTCAGAGGTTAAGAGCACTGGATGCTCTTCTAGAGGACTGGGGTTTGAGTCCCAGCATGCACATAGCCCCAAATAACATTCATTGTCTTCAGTTCCAGGGGATTTGATGTCCTCTTTGGCATCTGCAACGCATGTGGTGCACAGCCATACATGCAGGCCAAATACTCACGCACACAAATATAAAGTAAAAATCTTAACGAAAGAAAGCATCCTAGATCTAGAGAGTGTTGGTGGTTGTGAGTCTTCTAAATGTCACTGTCGAGTCTGACTCTCCAGAAGGAAACAGCTGGCCAAATGGAGGGAGACAGTCAGCCAATTCCAAGTACATCCCCACCAAGGCAACAGGGTCTTACCTGTTCTCCTTTCAGACCTGGGAATCCAGGCACGCCAGTGTCACCTTTTGGTCCTCTGGGGCCCTGCAAAGAATTGTTGAAGGACACTATGTTGATGGTTAAAAGGTTTTACAGAGAAAGAAAAACATTGCTGTTTTTTTCTTTCTCTTTCTGTCTCTGTCTGTCTCTGTGTCTCTCTCACTCCCTCAGAACAACCACTTATCAAGCAGGTAGAAGTCATGATTAACTCCATCTATTCCTAAATGTAAGAAGGCTGGAAACTGGGGACAGACAGCGGCACCGAGTGTTAGAGGCCTGGAGAGCCCACACGGCTGTGGAGAATGAAGCATACTTTAGGGGTTAACACAGTGGAGCATGTCAGGGACCTGGCTAGGGAACGACTCCCAGAAAGGCTGTTCGCCTTAAGACAAGATGCTTTTCCTTCCCAGGCCTTTGGTGCAGTTTCTATGGCGGGGCTGAGATTCCGCGGCATCAGCCCCTCTTTCGTCAGGAGGATCTATTTCTTTTTCTTCTCTCCTGTCTTTTTCTTTTGGATGCTGACCAGAACCTAAGGATGCTTTTTCAAGTCCCTAATCAAAGATCTGTCTTTCTTGCTCTGTTTCTAAAGCACTCCACTCCCGCTATGTGGCTGTGGACCACCAGATGGCCGATGGCCGTGTTTATCTTCTCCTTTCTCCTCCTCCAGGAAACTGTGAGATTTACAGTTTGTCTACTCTGGGTTTTCCTAAATGCTAATGAAATGTCCTTGTGCTTCCCACTTGAGTACGTTATTTCTTTTATTATTGAAACTAAGAACCCCATAAGGTGACCCCAATTTTCATGGTATATGATGGCTCTGCTGCTGAGACTCCCTAAGACTTCCAGAACTACCTCTTTCCTGCCTTTTAATTCTTTGATGGAGAAAATGAACCTGTTCCTGCATCCCTAGACAGCATCACTCCTTCAAACATTGGTTTCCTACAGGCAGGCAGATGCTATTGAATCTGCTCTCATCTGGTCCTCCTGGGCTGGCTCACCCACAGCTCCCCTGGAGTATCCTGTTCCTATTTGCCGCACAAGATGGGATCCAGCATCCTAGCTCGCCATTAATATTGGCAGGACATCACACTTCATCTCCCATGCCCTGGAGGTGACTCCCTTCCGTTGACCTCCTCACACTGGACGTGTTGTCCCTGAACTAAAGCTCGTGCCGCCCCTGCTGGGCTGCAGAGGCACATCGGGCACACCAGCCAGAGGCACATCGGGCACACCAGCCAGAGGCACATCGGGCACACCAGCCAGAGGCATGCTCTTCAACTCCAGCAGACACAGAGAACTGGTGACAGTAACTGGTCTACTCATGGTGTCCACTGTCCCGAGGCATCTTGTTGCTTTATTGTTATTTAATCTTTCACAAGCTCTGTCTTGCCTCTAGGTGAAAGGGTATGCTTCCATCACAGTGAGAACATGGAAATATTTCAGCGCTATTGTTTAGCAGCGAACTTTTCATTCTTTCTTTCTTTTTCAAATAATTTTAAGTATAGGACAAATAGGCAAAATCAGTTAAGGGGGAACCTCACATCTGGGGTGTGTGGTCTGGATCCTGTTCATGACCTCCCCCCCCACTCCCTGCAGAGGCCCCCTCAGAAGACAGGACCATTTGCACAGAGGAAGGAATGATGGAATGTTTCAGATTTGCTCTGAGTCTTGAAGTGGCTGCCTTGGGGGCTGCAGCTAAGACGTGGGACCTCTTCTGCTAACGATAAGGCTGCCTCCCCTCCCCCACTTCTGTTCTAATGTCTAGTGAACATGATAATTTTTTTTTACCATCATCATAGTTTATGATTATTTAGAAAATACAAAAAAGTTCCCGTGTATTAAAAAAAGAAAATATGAGAAGTTCAGAAAAGTCTGAAAAGATAAAAAGGAGATCATCTACAGTTCCCTGTCAGAAACACATTTTTATGACAGTTTTATCCATTTCCTTCATTTGTCCCAGAAGCAGCACCTCAGGCCTTTCCAAGTTGCAGTGTTTCAGAGAAGCAGATCCCACCCTGGGGTCAGCCTTGGCCTTCTGCATAGGCACATACGCCAGACAAAACTGATCACTTCTCATGCAAGAGCACACTGTTCTCCTACAAAGGCGCACACAGGCTGTTAATTACAGCCCTCCGCTCTGTGACTGTCCTCTGTCCTCCTCTCTACACCACTGCCTTCCTGTGTCTCGAGGGGCTTTATCTGCACAGTCTGTCACTTGAAACGCTAGGGTTACCCAGCTGCCCAGGGCTGGATGGCACAGGGGTAGAGACAGAATACCTAGCCCTCTATAGCTGTCATAGAGTACACACACACAAACACACACACACACACACAAACACACACACACACACACACACATACACACACACACACACATGGGAGAATCTGTCACTTAAGGCAAAAAAGAATCACAAAATGGTAAAAATAAACCCAATGGGTCTCAAAGAAGGGAATGCTTCTGGAGAGAGTACGAAAAATGGATGTGTGTGGTGGTGCTAGAACTTGGTCATGCGTGGACGGAGGGAAACAGCATCTCAGGGGTAGGAACAGAATGAGCATAGTGCTTGAGCGCAGGTGGACAGCGCAGGTGGATGCTAACCACTACAGTACTTACTGGAAATCCGGGTAGCCCAGGCACACCATCCGGCCCCTGTAACACATCAAGGACAAAGAGTTCTCAGAGTCAGAAGTACCCCTCAGGGGCTACTGTCCCTCAGGAGAGCATCAGCCCTGGCCTGTTTTACCCAGCAGGGTCCACTGTTCCCCTGCCAAAGATTCAAGCCTATTTCCACCCAGTGTGAATCCCTGTCCCGTTTTGTAGAAGGGGGTGCTGGAGACTGGGAGGGAAAGTGCCACCAAGTCACACAGCTGTTAGCGATGGACGCAGGGACCGCCCTCAAGTATGTTAAAGCCTCAGGGAGTCATGTGAGTCCCTTGTCTGTTCATTTCCTCGTCTCTAAAATGGTGTGAGAAAAATTGAAGTGGGCCTCAGTCCTCCTGTGGGTCCAGCGTCCCATTAGGGCAGCCCTGTTCAAAGAAAAGAGACTGAGCCAAAACGCGTGGGGCCACAGCATCGCCCAGATGGCATGGTGTGAGGAGCTCTCTGATCTCACACAGAACTCTGGTGCATGGGATGGAACACTTCCGCTCAACTGAACGCCACTCTCCACGATGACATTAGTATTAAACAAGCGTCTCAGAAACTCAGGCTCTCTTCCTTTTGACTTTGAGAGCTCCAGCAGCTAAAAGGGTTCCAACCCAATCCAACACTTTCAAGTGGGGCTCTGGATAGACGCCTCACTCTGGCGCAGCCACAGATACAAACCGGAGGTCCCATAAGCTCAGGAATGTCTGAGAAATTCATGGATCCATTAGTGATGTTGAGCAAAGACTGAAAGAGAAAAAGTACTCAGTGAGGACAGAGGATGGCTTGTGCTTCTTCTTAATTGAAGTCACCCAGCATGGAGTACATTGATACATTGATCACACCTCAAAGCCACTTCCAAACACTCCCAACCCTCCCACTCCCCGTCAAACGGTCCCAGCCTGCCAGTCACTTTTCCTTTTTAATTAACTTTAAAATTACTCAGGAGATGAATGTTTTCTCTTTTAAAATTGTAACTGTATGTATACATACATACGTATAGACACACATATGTACATGTGTGCCCATATATATATGTGTGTGTGTATGTGTGTATATATGTATGTATGTGTAAAATAACTCATGTATGTCATTATTTTACATAAAAGGCATCAGGCTGTGTGAACTCCCCTTCGACTCATTCTTTTCCACTCAATCATCTTGTCTGGAGAGCTTTCCATGTGCAATTCTGGAAGACATCTATTTTTAGTTTGAACAGACTGTCAGGGAGCCCTCCAAAGGGGCTGTGCAATTTACACTTCCCCCACAAGCACTCAAGATTGTCTATTTCCCCACACGCTTGGCACTTTTAAATCACACTCTTTTCCTCTTAACTCTGGTCATTCTTTTTTTCTAGGTCTTTGGGACTTTATTTTCCTTTCTCATGTCTGCCTGCTTGGTTGTTATTCTCTTAGAAGTACCATGGTCTTTCTCAAAGGCAGTGGCCTAGTATGTGTATATCTGATGGACAGAGGGATGGATGGAAGGATGGATGGATGGGTGGGTGGGTGGATGGACGGGTGGGTGGATGGGTGGATGGATGGACAGACAGGTAGACATACATCTGATCCAGCCACAGTTCAGCTTCTCTCTATCACTCTAGTAACCCCCAAGCCTGCTACCCACTGTCAGCGAGTTCCTGGTGTCCTGACACAGCCAGCACAGTTCTGTCTGTCTCCTCCCCTGACTCAGGGTGCTGCTGCAATCAGAACACTGAGAGTCACCGAGAATCCTATCCACCTGCCTGCTCAAGAAAATTCTCCTCTCTTGTCTAGTCCCTGCCCAAAGATACTTCCTCCAGAAAGTCCTCCTTGATTTCTCCGGGCTATGGGTCACACTCTGCCCCAGTCATCCTCTTAACTGCCAGGAGTGCTTGCCTCTTAGTTGACTTTAAGTCCTGGGCCTGGTGCAGACCATGAGTGCAGGAATGCTTGCATCAGTGTTTCTTTTTGTTTGTTTATTTGTTTTGGTTTTGTTTTTTCAAAACAGGGTTTCTCTGTAGCTTTGAAGCCTGGCCTGGAACTAGCTCTTGTAAACCAGGCTGGCCTTGAACTCACAGAAATTCAACTGCCTCTACCTCCTGAGTGCTGGGATTAAAGGTGTGCACCACCACCGCCCGGCCATGCATGTTAATGGTAGGCACAGAGATTTAAATGGCACTCAGATGAGGACAGGCAGAAGACCAGGAGCTCGTAGGAGGACAGGCAGGTTATCAAGTCTTTGCTTTGTAATACAGATTAATGATGACATCAAAATCACACATTACTTCTTCTCTGGGAATTGGGGCCAGTGTGGGGAGAGCTTGCTCTGCTCATCCGTGCAGAGAGCTTTCCAAGTGAAAATTTGGAATCTGTCTATTAATAGTTTTAAACAAATTTCTAAAGAGCCATCCAATGAGCTCATCTGAAGATACCTCCCTGACAAGAACTGGCCCTCAGGGTATATATCTGGCTTCTCTTGGTCTCTTTACTTCCACCCCGGAAGATAGAGGATGCTTTCTGATGGCAGTTTGGGGCATGCTCGGCACTATCCTTCTCTCTCTTGTCTGACTTTGGAGTCAAGTGAGCAGGCACGTGTGGCTCTCCCATAGGGTGAAGGCTGCTAACATGCCCTATGCCAGCAGTGAGCAAGTGATCTCAGGCCTGCTCTCCAGCTTTGGCTTTCTTTCTCAACTAGTTCAGAACCTCAGTTGAGAAGCAAGTCAGATTTATTTGGGATTTTCTCAAGATTCCAGTACTTTCTAGGCTGCTGTCTGACCCCTGATCTTGCCAATCAGAAGAGTAGACTCTGCAGGTCATATGTAGGAGTGCGGTGGCATGGAGGGGGTAGGGACAAATAGGTGAGCTTGATTGCATGTGCAGGCCCTGACACTCTACATAGCCACCAGCCCTGTAGTCCTGAAGGGTCGGGTGACCTGCTGTCCCCTTTAGTAAAGCAGAAGGCACGTGGCCAAGCTCCACTGGATGATACTCACACTGGACAGGACTTCAACACGCCCAGGGGGCCCTCTGGGCCCAGGGGGGCCCACAGTGCTGGTTCCATCCATTCCCCGTTCACCCTAGTTATAGTAGAGGGAAGTAAGAACAAAGCTCTCAGTCCATGGATAATGCTTCTATAACCTTCTAGAAAGACCCCCCACCTCAGATGGGCTAACTTACCTTTGGTCCTCGTTCTCCTTTTTCTCCTTTGGGACCCTGACAGAAGTAACCAAACAGATGAAGAGACATTCTTTGGTTTTCTCCCATCTGCTGGTGCGGTCGGCCTAACTGGCATCTTGCCATCTCTCCCTATTTTCTGCAATTGACGCTATACCAGGGGATGGAATCAAAAAGTGGTGGGAAATGCCCCTCCCAGGGTCAGAAGAGAAGTGCCTGCAGAGGACAAGCCTCAGAGGCCCTCTCCCAGCCTGCAAGTGTCCCCTGACTCCACCCTCAGATCCTGTGTATACACAAAGCTCCATTTTCTGTGCCAGAAGTTATTCCCTGGGCACTTGGCATTGTTTCATGTGACAAAGATCATGCAGGCATACCACTAAGGACAAGGGCAATGCCTTCTGGGGATGAGGGAGCACTCAGGGTACCTGCTGGGAGCACAGCATTTTTAAAGGGGGCAAAGTGACTCTAACATGGTGACAGGAAGCCATGAAGCAGAGATGGCCAGTAGTGAGGAACTGGCCAGTGGGGACAAAGACGACTATCAAGTCTCCCTACGTGAGTCTGTGCAAAGCTTCTATGTGGCCCCTGGAGAAAGAGCCTGCGATAAATACCTTACAGGCTGCACAGCTCAGGGTCAGCAATAAGCACCTTACAGGCTGCAATAAGCGTCTTAGAGACTGCACATTTTGGACCCTGTGATGAGTACGTTACAGCCTTCAATGAGCGCCTTCCAGGCTGCACGGCTCAGGGCTGGAGTGTGACTCATGATAAAGAGAAAGGCCAGGTGCCCCCCCTCCCCGCCTCTTCACTCAGGGATGATAGCAGGACGGTGCTCATAAAAGGGTTCGTAAACGTCTACTTACACTTGGAGAAAAGGGTCCCGTAAGTCTGGGTTTGCTCAGCGGCTGGATGTTCCCTGAGCCTTCAAAGTCCTCGGGGAGAAGAAGAAGCAAGGATTTCAGAGCTCACTGCCAGGCACTTGCTTGTGCCAGGTGGAATGCTGGGGACTGGGGGCTCGCAGGGAGCTCAGCAAAACCTCTACTCTCGGGTCAGTACCCGGCGTGCTGTGCCTTCCAATGAATGGTCCTTCCTAACCATCACTCTGCAGCCACAGAAAGGGCGAAAGTACCTCAAATCCAAGTTCTGTTGTACATCCAGGGCCTGGGGGGCCAGGGGGTCCAGGAGGCCCCGGTGGTCCCATGACCCCAGGAGTGCCAACTTGTCCGTTTTTCCCTGGGGGTCCTGGTAAGCCTCGGTTGCCAGGGTCTCCCTGTAAGGAAGACATGATAGTTACCAGCTGCAATTCCCCCGTGGAAGAAGAGTGTGTGCACTTGAGTCAGAAGATGACGCCTTGAAGCTAATTAAGTTGGGAAATTCTCTGATGAGCGCTGCTTGATGGCCCAGAACAGCTGCCTCGCTAATTGACATTTCCCTTTGCCAATGTGCTCACGAGAGCGGTGAGGAAGGGGGAGCACTGCAGGGGTACGCTCCCCACTGTCCCAGCTGGCCTCTCTTCCCTGAGCCACTGCTCTGAGGAGTGCTTCTCTCTGCCCTGTGACATTTATGGGTTCACTCCACTGGCCCAGGGGTACACTGATAGCAAAGGGAAGAGGGGGGAGGGAAAAGCTGTTCTCAATTACCTTCTCGCCAGCCGAGCCATTAGGTCCTCTTGCTCCCTGAAACACATGTGAACACAGGGGCCAATTAGGATGTGTCGGACTAGTCCCACTCAGAGGAAAATACAGCATTACAGTCATTGAGAACAGCAGGATACAACGGGATCGTTCTATCTGAGTTTGGCTGGTGTCTCCAAGCTGAGCACACTACCATGGCTATCAGTCTGTTGAACAAGTCAGGCCCACACCTCGAGAAACCCATTCCTCAATAATTAACCAACTCCACCCCCACCCCCTGCCTTTGAGATTAAACTAAAGCGGCTGGCATGAAGCAGTCTTGGAGACTCACAATGAAGAGGCTGACTCCCGCCCCACCCCCACCCTCTGCCATTACGGAGGTAAGGGGTGCTTCCAGTTTTAAACCAAGAGAAGAGGCAGTGGCTAATTCTGATTATCGGTTTAGTTGGGTTGAGGAGCACCTTGAAGATCTGAAAGCACACTTCTGGGCATGTCTGTGAGGGAGTCTCCAGAGAGCATTACATAAGAGAGCAAGACCTGCCCTGAATGTGAGTAGCACCTTTCCATAGGCTGGGGGCCCATGGGTCAAGTTGGAAGAAACAGGGAGCCAGCTAGCACAACATCCACACCACCCCAAGCTCTCTCTCCACTGCCAAGGGAGTTCCAAGATTTGTTCTGCTACATCATCTTGCTGCCACCCTCTGCCTCACCATGGCCCAGACACAAACAATGGAGCTAGGCAAGCAGGCCTGAACCTCTGAACCTGTGAGCTCAAGTAAGGTTGTTCCCCTGTGGGAGACGGTCCAGACATTATGTGGCCACACAGAAGCTGTGACATTTATTATGACATGCCCGCCACTGAAGACTGCATCTCTCCTTGCCTCTTTCCCGGGCTAGATCAAACCCATAGAAATAACCCACATCACCCATAGGCTAGGTGGCGAGTCTACAATACCCATCCTCAACTAAGATGGAAGTCACCTGGCCGGAAGTAACTAGGAATGCCAACGTGAAACAGACAGGAAGCTGACAAGGTCTCTGCCACGGGGAGGAACTGTAGAGACCGAAAGGCCCTGCATGGTGGTGGAGAACACAAGAGCAGGAGGCAGCCCAGGAGGACGCAGAGGTAGGGGTGACCCTGGAGGAAGCAGAAGTACCCCAGGAGCCTATGACAGGGAGACAGGCTGAGTTCCTACATCAGGACGGCCGCCCAACACCAATCAGCTCCCCTCACCTTCTAGGCACACCCCTGTCAAGGAGCACCTGTGGGTACCCTAGAACCACATTAAACAATACGAGTTCTTTTCAAGAGCGAAGTGGGGTAGAGAGATATGGAAGCTTAGAAGGTGCATGGGCACCCAAAATGAGATCAATTTTGGAGGAACCCTGTCTGATAGACAGTCTACTCTTACCATGCTTACTGAGAAACTCACAAGCCTCAGACGCGGCCACTGCCTATTTCCTTAATGGCCCGTGCCAACAGCGGCCTAAGAACGAAATGGGGATGCCAATTTTGAAAGCAAACACAGAGGAAGAATCAGCAATCTGAGGGAAGGCAACACTAGGAAGGAGACAAAGTCAACACCAGAACAAAGGGAACGAATGTAACCAGAACTTTAATATACTCAGAGAGAAAAGGGATGGTATTATGTAACCATGAAAGAAGAACCAACTATTATGAGATGAGAATTATCTTAGAATAATGGGTATGAAAAAGAACCAGTTAGGGGTCATGGATATAAAAACATATCATGGTTAAAAATGAAGAACTCTATAGGAATAAAAGAGACATATCCCAAAGAGAAAATTAACAGAGAAAACCAAAGACCAGGCTACAGAATTGCTCCAAAAGGCAGCACAAAAGAATAAAAGACCCAGAAAGAATGACCAAATGGAGCTCAGAGGATAGGCAGGAATTCCGATTTCTGAGCAAATAGAATAGAAAATAAAGAGACTAGAGAAAGCAGCATGAGAGAGCAGTAACTGGACAGTCCTGCACTTGACCTCGGCAGAAGGCAGAGGGGCTACACTGAGCACTTCTGGAAAACCAAGAAACAAAAGCACCACAATCCAGAGGTCTCCAGATTAAACAACACCCCAATGAGAGAATACATCTTTTAAAGAATCCTATCCAATGACAGGACATGTGGGATTTCAATACATCAAGAAAAAAAATTGCCAAAGGGAAAAGTCAGATGGCCTTAGGTAGGTTGAGTATGGCAGCGAAATCTGTCCCAGAAAACAGCGAGACTACTTTCTAATCTCAGGGGCAAATGGTTTCAAACTCAGAATTGCGCACACAGCTAAATAAAGCACAATGTCATTATTATAGTTCGGAACTCCCTATCTAGACCAGGCTGTCCTCAAACACGTAGAGATCCGCCTGCCTCTGCCTCCTGGGTACTAGAATTAAAAGCATGCATCCGCACATTAGGCTAAAAGGAGAATTTTAAGCAGCCAAAATCTAGAAAGTTTGCACAGACCCTCTCTGGAAACACTATAGGGATATGGTCCTGCAAGAACAGTTGAGGAGGACGGCAGGATGTGGGAAGCAGTGAAAGGTGACTGCTTTTGGAACTACACATTCACTCGAAAGGTTGCCTAAGGCAGGACTTCTGTCCTTCTGTCTGAGTCCAACATACTTCCTCGTCCAGCAGCTTGGCCAAGACACAGGTGGGAAGCCAGGGACTGAATAATTCCCAGGTTCCTTCCAGCTGGCTCTGGGAACGCTTGCTGGAGATGAGCCTAAACAAAGTTCTTCAGATGAACAACAAAAGTGAGAGCATCCCTGGAAAGCCCAGCACTAAGACAAGCCACCATAGACCCAGACAGCCATCCTCCCTCTTGCCAGGCTCTCTGCTCAGCCGCTGCAATAATCTTCCTCAGGCCCCAGGGGCTCCCTGTGTGAGGCTCAGGATTCTCTGGTGAGGGCTGTCCAGGAGTGTTGGGATGAAGACAAGTGTCTGGTATGTGTGGGGCATGGGGACAAGGTCCCACATCTCAGTAATAGTTCCTTGGTTGGGAGACCCTGTTCAGTCCTTGGGCTAATGATGGGGGCAGTGCAGGTAACAGCAGGAAAAGCATTGGGCCTGTCAGAGGAGGCAACAGACCCCAGGGCAGGGAGAGCGTGCTGGAGTGCACCGAATTGTACACTCAGATCATCCGGTAGCTGGTCCTAGGCAGCCTGGCAGAACCCCTGGTGCCTCCCTAGCCCAGGAGCCACCAGGGATGCCCTAGCTCTCTGGGGATGCAGAAGGAAATGGAACACTAAAGAGAGGAAGTAGCCATGACCAGAGCCATTACCCCCACCCCAGACCACCCCAGGAACCAACACAGGCAAACTGAGCAATTGAATGGGACCTTCTAACTAGGACAGAAACATGTCTCGAGTTACTGAGTTCCTATTTAGCTGCTAAATGTCAAGGCTGCGGTTTCTTAATTCTATTCCTCTTGGGCCTGAGCACTTAGTTATACTTTGCATAGTACTGGCTTCAGCCCCTCAAGAAAAGTATCTACCTCTAGCCACACATCAAGCCACCAGCAGAGATCTTATAATCACATTTAAAACTGTCCCATCTCTGAAAGCATTCAGCTGTGCTTCCAACTGATGCCATTAAAGAGAATTATTATCACGAAGTGGGAAACTGCATTGTTTTCCATTACTTTCCAAGTTCATTTAAGCCAAATAAATGCACCTTGTAGCAGGTTGAGAGGACGTTCTAGAATCCATCTTAATCCCTGATCTTTCTCTCTGATTATTTTAACACAGCTTGAACATGCTGAGAACGTAGGGCTTATGTCCAGTCCACGGCTCACGGGTATGGGGGCCAGCAGTTTGGAACATGAGCAGTTTAGTCAGGGGATGGAAGACTCTAACCTATTAGAACTTTCATGAGTGAGTAGGGTGAAAATTGAGAGCTTTAATAAATAGTTCAGGAAATAATCTGCTCTTCTGAAATGGGGCACTAGCATACACCACTCCTTAGCCCGAAGGAATTTGTGTGCATCGAGTCTAGGCACTTTCTTGGAACTCCACCCAGTAGAGCCACATGGTTAAGAGTGGGAAACTGTAGAGGCTCACCCTCCACAGCAGAATGAGTCACAAATAGGGCTCTGTGTCACAAGATCATAGTTCAGAATTTAAAAATATATATATTTTCCACTTTGAGAGGTCTTACTATGTAGCTCTGGCTGGCCTGGAACTCACTATGCAGACTAGGCTAGCCTCAAACTCTAAGAGACCCTCCTGCTTCTTTCTTCCTCCACAGCACTAGGATTAAAGGTGTGCACTACCATGCCTCGCCTGTAGTTTAGAATTTGTGATGATCAATCTTGACTGTCAGCTTGATTGGCCTGACAGTGTTGAGGTTAGCAAGCATACTTGTGTTCATGTCTGTAATGGTGTTTCCAGAGGGGATTAAATAAGGAGGGGACGCCGGCCTGAATAGGGTTCAGATGGAACAGAAGTGGAAAAAGGAGAGCTCCTAGCTCAGGCACGCACTCTGTTTTCTGGCCAACATGAGCTGCTTGGCACCTGCCCCACCACGGGCTCCCACCATGATGACCTGAGCTTCTGACCTCTGCCCCACCACGGGCTCCCACCATGATGACCTGAGCAGCTGACCTCTGCCCCACCACGGGCTCCCACCATGATGACCTGAGTTTCTGACCTCTGCCCCACCACGGGCTCCCACCATGATGGCCTGAGCAGCTGACCTCTGCGCCACCACAGACTCCCACCATGATGACCTGAGCTTCTGACCTCTGCCCCACCATGGGCTCCCACCATGATGACCTGAGCCTCTGACCTCTGCCCCACCATGGGCTCCCACCACTACGAGCTGACATCTCTAAACCTGAAAGCAAACCCTCCCACCTCTTCTCAGGTGTTCTGTCACAGCACAAGAAGGGTAACATAATTCATTAGAAGTTCTGACTCATTGTGGTAAACTAAATTATCAAAGGCATTACGAGATGTCAATATACAGGAACACAGAAGACAGCAGTAGCCTTTTCTCTCTCTTTTTTTCAGCTTTGTCTGCTGAATTTGTTCATGGAGTTAGTATTAATAATAATTTCATCTCAGTAGCCCCTACAGACTTCAATCTCTCTGGCTTTATGGAAGCCTGGCATGCAAATGTTGTACCAAAGCCAGCTGCTAATGAAAGAAGGAAGACAGAAGCTGTGATGTGCTGGACTTCAAATACAGCTGGCTTCTGGATTCTGGGCAAAAGTAGCTCGATGCTCAGAGTCCTCAAGGGTACCTGATGTTGTTACATGAACCACATTCCAAAGCAGATTGGGATTGCTAAGACATGGGGACAGTGGTGATGATGTCATCAAATTTCTCTTCTAACTTACGAAAAGACAGAAGTTGGGTCTACAGTGACATTATCAGCCCAGTGAGATTACTCCAGTGAGGTTCCCCAGCGATTCTGGGTAGTTGAGAAAACTTCAGAGGACAGACTTTTCCTGTGTGGGTGTCTCAGAACCTTCTAAGGCTGAGGAATAACTTGAATGCCCTGGATCCTGACAATTTCATGCCCTCAGTCATTGCAAAGCTAGGAGCAGAAGCTGCAGTATATAAAAGAGTGGTGTCTGAGGACCCTGCTTAGAGAGGCTCTTCAATTTCCATACCAGATGTGCTCTGCAGCTGGGAAAGTAGGCCACTTCCATCTCCTTCTGCCTGGGATAAAGGTGTCAGTTCAACTTAGTGTGGGGAAAATAAGAGATACTTCTATTTATACTAAACATCATAAATAATCTACTACATTCTTAATGGCCACCCTTGATGACAGGTTTGTGTGTGATAATGATGGTTATATATAAGTGTATTATATTTCCCAGACAAGTAAATAGAGTCTTATTCATTATGTGTAGGGGAGGGGACCTCACTTTGAGCTGGGTGTGGGAGTGCACATGTGTAAATCCAGCATTTGGGAGGGAGAGGCAGGGGTATTAGCGTTTAAGGTCATCCTCAGCTTTTACAGAGTTTGAGGTCAACCTGGGCTGCACAGGACTCTGTCTCACAACAAGAACACACACACAGATGCGCGCACACACGCGCGCGCACACACACACACACACACACACACACACACACACACTGAGATAATTGCCTGGGCTATTCTGTGTGCCTAGCTAATAGCATGATAGAAAACTTCCTACAGTTCAGTCTATCCAGCCATGGGAGGCACTGTCTAGGCCTTATTGATGAAGCTGTGTGGGTCACAGCAGACACTGGCAGGAGATGAGGTCAAATGTACCACTGGTCCTCATTCTCATAAGGGCCCCGAGACACTTATTTCTGACTGTCTGATGCCCCTTCAACTCTCCAAATGCAGAAGTGCAAGTCCTTCTAGAATCTGCTTTTGCTTAATCCAAAAGCAGTCCATGTACCCGGCACAACATGGGGCCTCTTGACAAGCCCCAGGGATAAACCAGCAAAACTGATCCCCAGCGGTCACCCAGGGGAGGGCCACTCTTCCTGCCTGCTGCTCTATGAGCCAGCTGCAGCAGGAGCAGCACAGGGGTGTCTTCAGGCACAGACAGTGTGGGAGGTCCAGCCGCTGGTTCGGAGGCACTAGCAAGGCAAGTGTGGGTTGGCGGCGCTTCCTGAAGACCTAGATTTCTTACGAAACCATTGGTTCGCATAAGATGGGTTCCCTAAAATCTCACAGTTGTGTCTTTTTCTGAGAAATTCATTTGCAACCAAAATCAGACTACTCTTTCCGTTAAGGTGGTGGAAACTGGATTGGATTGAGTGGCCTGGAAGGAAGCGTTTCAAACATGTTCATAGAGGTGATGCACGGGGCCCAGCCTCCTATCCAGTGGGTGCCTTGAACCCTCATTCACCCTATTGGCACATCCCTAGTGCAATTGCCTTTTAAAAACATTATCTCTCTTTGCAGAAAGAGACTTGTCCTCATTTTGGATGGGAAGGCTGAAGGGGCAGGAACTGCCTTCTCCCAGGAGCACCAGCATAGACAGTAGGCAGACAGACCTTCCAAGAAAGACTGAAGACAGGCTAACTAGAAATGGTAACTTAAAATGATGTTTGAAGAATAGCCCACTTCTTCATAAGAGACTAATAGAGGCCTGTGCCGGTTGAAAGGCTGTTTTGACTCTATGGCGGGATAGGATGTAGGGTACACAGGCTGGCTAGCATCTTCTGTGTCACTGGTTTGTTCTCAGTGACATTTACCATGTGTGCACAGAAAGAGGAAGGAGGAAGGGTGCTGGAAGAGTTGAGAGAAGTCAGGCATCACGTGACATCTATAACCCTAGTGCTAGATGTTCGGCCGAGGAATCACAAGTTTGAGGCAAACCCAGTTGCATAGCATGACCCTACCTCAACAAGCCTCAAACAAAATACTAACCCCAAATAAAAGAACGAGGAGGAAGACATTCAGGGTCCCCCTCACCTTATCCACAGTTCTATTCTGTGGTTTCAGTTAGCCACAGGTTGAAATTATTAAATGGAAAATTCCAGAAATGAGCAAGTCACAAGATTGATATTACACACCATTTTGAAGAGCATAATGGAATCTTTCAGCTTCCTGCTCCATCCATCCTAGGACACGAGCAATTCCTTGGTTTAGCATATCATGCTGTGTACACTACCCACCCACCAGTAACTTAGCTGCCACCTTGTTATCAAACCAAGTATGGTATCATCCACCCGTTCATTAACCTTTATTTTACTTAATAATGACTCCAAAGTGAAGAGTAGTGATGCCTAGCGATTTTGTTTTTTGTTACATTGTTATGATTGTATCATTAGTTATTGCAGCTACTTTTTGTTGTGCTTAATTTAGAAATTAAATGGATATGTATGCACAAAGAACATTATATATATATATATATATATATATGTTGCAACATAACGCTTAGGATAAAGGAGAGTCACTGTATCTGAACTGGGCCTTGATGACAAAGAGACACGGCATTCCAGACGAGGCAGATAACACGTGCAGATTTAGAAGCTGGCAAAGAGGAGCATGCAGCAACTGGCTTGTTGCTCAGAGCTGGAGCAGTGAGCAGTGGGCTATGCGCTGTGGAGACAGCTGGTGCTAATGAAGATGGGCATTAGGGCTTTAGTGGCAACAGAGTGCCACTAGCATTTTCTCAGGAGTCAGTGAGTGCCCACTACATGAAGGTGGATGTGCACAGGTGGGGGTGACTGTGGGTAGAAAGGACATCAATGATGGTCCTAATACTACAGGGTAGGCAGAAAGAGATGTCTGGTCGAGATGCACAGAACGGTCACAGGTATGGAAGTCACTCTTGACAACTGGTCAGTGATGACAGGGAAGGAACAAGAAGACAGGCCCCAGGGTGGATGGTGGCGCTGATGCGAGGGCATACAGGAATGGGAAGGAGAAACAGACGAGAAAACTGTGAACTGAACCCAATGGTGGGACGGACATCCAATAGAGATGACCGAAGAGAATAAGAGAGGACAAACTCAGGTTAGAGGTCGGAGAGTGGCCAGGCTGGCTCCCTGTGCTAGGACCTCATACCGTCCCCATACCTTCTCTCCTTTCATCCCAGGCTTGCCAGAGGCTCCATCAAGTCCAGGCTGTCCCTCAGGGCCCTGAGGAATATATGACAATCAGCTCACAGTATTGCCGTTAAAGACCACACAAAACCCTACCTAGGAAGGAGGGAAGGTTGAGCAGACAGGAGGCCAGTGAGCACAGGGCTCGCTACTGGTGCCCCAAGACAAGCATCCTCGGCTCTCTCAGTCACATGTCCTCGGAGGAGGAGGACATCAGGAGCAGCACAGGACCAGATGGTCTCCAAGGCTTTCCCACACCAGGTCTAACTCTGGTATTCTGTGGCAGGTTCCAAAATCTCCATGAGCCTGCACTCCTACCCCACCCCCATATGAATCAGGAAAGTGGTGCATCCGGCATGTTCTTGGTTGTCCTGTGGAGTCTCAGAAATGGCTCAGAAGGGTAAGATTTTGGTCCCCAGCCTTGGGTGGTGCTGGGTCTGTAATCTGTATGTGAAAGGAAGCCCCATGAGCAGCACAGAGTGAAGGAGGAGGCTTTGGTTGCTCACCGGAGGTCCTGGCTCACCAGTAGCTCCATCCTCTCCAGGAGAGCCAGGGGGTCCCATGAAAACATCAGTTCCTGGTTTTCCTGGAATCCCAGGTGATCCAGGTGGGCCTGGGGGCCCCGGAGGACCCTGAAAAACAGCGTGTTGAAAGTAATGAGGGAGGGTGAATAGACCAAGCATTTTTTTCCTTTAACCTCCTTTCCAATCCTCATAACATAAGGATTTCTCATAAGGAAAGAGTGGGGTTCTCACCTTGCATAGGGAGCAATTGGGACTCAGTGAGATAACACAACTCAGGGAATCATACACACATGGCTGAAAAGCAGTGGAGCTTTTGAATGTAAGGTTTTCCAAGCAGTTCACACCAGGCTTTCTCCCCAATGGCGTGTACAATAAAGAACCAATTAGCTGGAGTCCCAGAGGAACCCTGGATAATTCTGCTTTCTAATTGACTGTAAGGTCAGCCAAACAGCCTGTGTTTGACCTTGTCCTGAAACGCTTTCCAAAGTGGACTTGTTTCCCCAGCCTCCTGCTGGCTGTCAGGTCTCACCAGCCCAGACTGTTCCTGCTAGATCCACTGGGCTTTCACACCATGGAGCCCAGCAGGGGCAGCTAAGTGGAGCATCAAGCTGGGGCAGCATGGCAGCTCAGGGGAAGGGCTGGAGAGAGGCCTGGTCCCAAGGATGGAGCAACAGCTACATGGAGAACCAGCAACACTCACTCCCCTGTGGGTAATTTATAGAGGACTAGTAAAGCCAGCCTTGGGCACGCCAGATGTATCACAGGCACCAAGAATGGGCCAAGAGCAGACTGGGGGCCAGGGAGGATTTCACACTAGAAACTTACCAGGAAATGCTATCCAAACAGAGCAGGGACCAGGGTAATTCTTTCATAGGTAAAGGGTAGGGTGGGAGCCATGGGTAGAAGTGAAGGTCAGTGAAGAAACTTGCTATGAAGAGATAGGAGCAGCTTCCAGAGAAAGGAGGAGGGTGGAGAAGAGAGAGATCTCAATGCAAATCTAGGCTTGCACTTGGCTAAAATGAGATGGAAATGTCAAACATGTGAAAATAAAGGGGAAATGTGTGATGATCCCCACAGATGCCAGGAAACAGTCCTAAGGGTCCATCTACTTTCATCGGTTGCCTGACCCCATGATGTTCCCTCCCGGGTTCCCAACACCAGCCCCCAGCACCCCTAATACTCACTCTCAACAGATTCTCATTGCCCACAATGTCTCCAGAGCCTGAGCCCACATCTGAGTCCAAAACAGGGCCAGAGC
The DNA here is from genome assembly GCA_001685095.1 of Ellobius talpinus. NCBI lineage: Eukaryota > Metazoa > Chordata > Mammalia > Rodentia > Cricetidae > Ellobius > Ellobius talpinus. The sequence goes on along the minus strand of LOJH01005136.1, from coordinate 13,139 downwards.
CTTCAGTCTCCACTCCTACCTGCAAAAAAAAAGAAATTCCCACAAGGAGATTCAGGCACCAGTCTCCACAGACGACCATGCCACTTCAAGTGCTCCCATATTCTGTATCCTTAAAATGTCACCTCTACTCCCCTTTCCAGCAGGAGTCCTGCCTCAGTCTCCCTATCATTCAGCCTGCAGGTGGCCGGGTCTCAATATCCTATTAATCCCTTCTGTTTCTTATCCAGGGAACTCCTTAGTTCCTAGGTGGCCTCCGGTGTGAAACCACTCCAAAGGTGAGGGCTTGGATATGGCTTGATCACTGAGAATGTATATACTGTGCCCCCACTAAGAGGTCCCAGGAGGATCAGGGTTGCAGGTTAGAGCAAGGGGCAGGAAAGTCACTGTCCTGTGGCTATCAGAGGGAGTCGTGGTGGTTTGAATGAGAATGTTCTCCATAGACTCATATGTTGAATACTAGGTCCCCAGTTAGTGGAACCATTTGGGAAGGATTAGGATGTGTGGCCTCAATGGAGATGTGTCATTGGAGGTTGGCTTTGGGATTTCAAAAGCCTATACCAGATCCAGTCTCCATTTTCCTTGATCCATAAGTTGAGGCTCTTATGTAAGCTGTCACCTTCTTCTCCAGGACCATGCCCACCTGCCTGTCACCATGCTTCTAACCATAATGATAACAGACTAACCCCATGAAACTGTTAGCAGGCACCCAATTCAATTAAATGCCTTTCTTTATAAGTTGCCTTGGTATTAGAACAGTATATAAGACAAGGGTAGTAGTAGATGTAAGGAGACCCATTAGAGGTTGCTGTTTTCATCTGATGGAGGAGGAAGTACCACACAGCTAACCTCAGGGAGCTAGGGATGGCTGAAATGGCAAGTAGGGAATCCCTTGAGGATGTTCAAGGTTTGTTTCCTGGTGACTAGATAATAGAGTGTTATTCCTAGAGCTAGGAAGCCCAGGAAAAGACCAGGTCTTGAGCCAGGGTCAAGTGGGGATATCCTTCCTGGTCCCTCAGGGTTCAGAAAACATAATGATATAAGCAAAATTTGGAGCTGAACCCCACAGGACTCCAGAAAAGTGGAAACCTGAGGTCTGACTGAAAGAAAAAAAACTATAGAGTCTGGAGGTTCAGGAAGTCCCCCTCCCCCGCAGCATCATCCTAGAGAAACCCTCAGGNGCTGTCTCCTTCTTTGTAGAAACTGTTCACTTTCAAGTTCTGAACCCAAACAGAAGAAAATCATTCTCCTATAAGAATGGCCCAAGGCATACACGGCCCCCCCTGCCCACTGCCACCACCACTCCCCTGGTTCTCAGGGCTCAGTGGCCCTTGGTTCCTGCCTCACACCAGTAAGAGAAGGGATATGGTAGGAGAAGCTGAACATGCACACACATGCATAGACCCTGGCGTTGCCTAGGATTCTCTGGGCCCTGGTTTGGGCTCTACCACAGGCTTGGCATCTGCAACCAGTGAACTGCTCATTCTACCCATTCCTGAAGTCTCTCTGGGTCTCAGCTCCTCCCAGATCGGCTTCTCTGAAACCATGGGCTTCTCCAGGGAGTAGCCCCCAGTCCTGCAGCCTGGTTTAAATGGTGTTCAAGAAATGCCTTTGGATGCCAGAAGCATCCATGTGGGAAGGAGGAGGTGAGGGGAGAAGGAAGAGGAGGAGGGAGGTGAGGAGAAGGAGGAAAGTGAGTCTCTGAGATGTCAGCTGTCAAAAGCCTCCAGAGAAATGGCCGTCCTGACAAACACAATGGAAGTGGCTGAGCCAAACCTAAGGAGAGTGCAGAGAGGCATCAACAGTCAACTCCCGGATGTGGGAGTTGTGATGGTTCTTCTCAGGGGTTCCTGATGCTTCTGAAGTTCCCTGAAGCAGAGGTGGAGACCAAGGAGGGCACCTCACCCCTAGGCTAATGGCTTTTCTAGGGATTGCTTTCCAAGAGAGTTGAAAGCTGAGGCCTGGGGCCAGAGCAGAGATGGAGACAGGCAGTCAAGTTGTTGCCTGTGACCAGAGCAGGAACCCTGGGGAATCACCATTGGGGCCACCCTGATATGGAAATAGCTTGCCTGAGCAGTTCTCCCAGAAGACAAACTGTTACTCTGCACTGATGGACCTGAGGCAGTGTTTGCCTGAGCATCCCTTCATCCTGGCTACTGGTCCACAAGTAGCCCCTGTCATCACACAGCTGACAGGTCTCCTGAGATCCTCCAGCTGCTGAGAGACCAACCTGGGACCAGGGTCTATGGGAGATCTTCCTCATCAACTCCTTCCAAGAGGAAAACTGGGGGAGAGCATGTGACTCAGAAGGACCTTCCATAACAGCTAGGGAAACTGAGGCCCATAGCGGTCAAAGGGCTCCATCAATGGAATGACTTGATTTTAAATATGGTGGGTTTTGCCGCTAAACTTCTGGGTCATGTCTGAAGATGGTGGCTTGGCTGTAGACAGCACAAAAACTCAAGGCACAAAACCCAAAGACCACGCTCTCTTCCTTAACTCCAGGAACTATGTGACTATGAATAGTGTTTTAACCCGCCCCGGGACTGCGTATAGCTAATTTATTGAGTAGGAATGGTGTGCTAGGCAAAATTTCCCTTGACTCATTGAGTCTCACAATAAATCAAGAAGTAGGAACCATGCTTGTGGTCCTCAGACTTTGCAGGCGTTCGAGACAGAAGGACGGGCAGAAACTGGCTGCAGAGGAGCAGCAGAGACAGGCTTGCCTTGTACCCTCTAAACCATATTGACTCTGTGATTCAAAATGATTCGGAGATTGCTCCCAGGCAGGGCTCTCTTGATCATCCTAACTGTGATTTTAAGCTCTCTACCCAGGAACTGGGGCATCGGTTTCTGTTCACAGCAGGTGCCTGACGCAGACGCTTGGCCATAATCTGCCTTCATGACTCGCATGGCAGGACGCTGTGATACGTTCAGTTGTTCATTCACCTGCCCTCTCCTCCTGTTTGTCTTCCTCCTGGGTCTCCTTCTTCTCTTTCTCCTCCCCAAACTCTTCCTCTCTCTCCCTTCTCCTCCTTACCCACCCCATTCCAGCCTCTTCTTAGAGGTTTACAGAAGAATCTGGGGTTAGAGAGAAGTCTCAGCAGATAAGACCGTGTGCTGCACAAACACAGGGATCAGAGTTTGGCTTCCAGCACCCACCAACAATTTAGGCATCCCCTGTAGTTTGGGGTGTGGGGTAGAGACAGGAGGGTTAATAGGGCTTATCGGCTTCAAGTCTAGTTGAGAATATGGAAGGCCTTGGGTTCAGAGAGAGACCTTGCCTCAAAAGAATAGCTAAAGAGCAATATATAGGGCCCAGGGCAGCTTGGTACACACCTGCCAAGACAGGCTCAATAGACACCAACCAGAAAGTAGGCCTGAGTTTCAGTTTACCCTAAGGCAACACCTGACTCCAGAAAAGGCCAAAAACTGGGACTACCCAGGTACCACCCAGGAAAAGACCAATCAGCATCCAAAGTAAATAACTAATGTTCCAATCATTATAGATAGGATAACCTGCTATTCCTTAGCCCAGCACACACCCATCCCCTTTTACCAAGGTACCCCTAGACAAACGTCAGTCAATCAAGGGTCCTGAACCTTAGAAATCCCTCACAACAACTGTGTTCAGGGCTCTCTGATCATGCCAGTGCCTTGGACACACAGAGAATCCGAATTGGAACTTGATTAAGAATAAAGGCTCTTTGTTTTTATGTACAGGACTTGGTCTCCTTGTCGGTTTTGGGGGGACTCCACGATCTGGGCATAACACAATAGAGGACTCCTGATGCCCTATTCTGGCCTGCATTTGTGTGTGTGTGTGTGCCACATCCTCCATAAATAAATTAATTAATTTTTTAAATCCTAGGACTGTAGAATGGTAGACTGCTCAATGGTAGAAAACTGACTTATCATGTACAAGGATTTATGTTAAACCTCTAGCAGTATAAACACAAAACAAACACCAGTATAAAACAAAACCTACTGTAAAAGTTATCAGCCCCATAGCAAAAAGCAACAAAGTGCACGAAGAACTGACAGCACCCACAGCCCCACCACTTCAGAACAATGCTGCTAACATTTAGGAAGGGCGCTTCCTTCTAGAGTATGTATTTCCTAACAGTTAAACCACACAATACACATAAAGTTATAACCATCTTCTTTCACTTAGCATGATATGGTAAGCATTTTCTCCAACATTGAGTACAAATAAGAATAATTTTAATAATGTCTAATGTTCCATTATTTGAATAGACTTTAATTAGCTTTCTTTTGTTGGTTAATTAAATCATACCCAATTCCTCTACCATGGGCAGATATTAACATCCTAGCAAACAAAATCCTTTGTTACTTATCAAGTTATCTCCAATGAGGAGATTCTTAGAACCAAATTCCTGGTTGCAATTGTATGGTGGTTAATTTCTAGTTGTTAATATGCAGTTTTAGGGTGGCTAATAGATGTGGACAGAGTTTCCCAGCAACAGCAAGCACATCCAACTCGCCGACCACAACCCCTACTCCCCTCCACCAGGGTGACTGACCCCACCAGCCTAACTTCTCAGGACAGAAAACTCAAAGATATAAGGGTGGTTGGTCCAGTTTCTCCAAAACACCAAACAAAAAAGGTGGGAGGCAGAGACAAAAAGACCCTTGAGAGATGATTGTTAGGTCCAAAGGAGACTCCAATTCCCCAAACTCCAAAAGGCATCCCACCTAGACTGTAGGAGGACTTCTGGTGGCTAGATAAAAGCCAGCAGTCCTCAGGAACTTGTGAAGCTGGTTCCCCTCTAACAAAAGGAGCCATTTCCCTTACCTTGGACAGAAGGGACACATGGCTAACTGTGGTGCCTGTTAGCATATCAAAGTGCTTGCTGCTTCCAGGCTCCCTCAGCATCACATGTACTTGTTACACATTTCAGAGTCCACACTATCATCCTGGTCCTTCTCACCGCCTCCCCTTACCCTAAACTCCCTCCAGCTCATGGGCTTCCCTCCCCACACCACAGCTATTCATTCTCCTTATAACCCTGCTATTCTTTATATGTTCACTCTCTCAATCTCTCTCTCTTTCTCTGTGTGTGTGTGTCTGTCTGTCTCTCGTCTCTCTCTTTCCTCTCACTATGTTTTTTCTATTCTCTATCTCTGAACCCCTTAGTGCAGGCCACTGGAGTGTTGCATCTGAGGGGTCACATGGCTGAACCTTGAACCTTGAACCATGGCTTTCAGAGTGTCACTCTAGGAACTGACACACTGAGTTGGATGACCTACAGGAAGTTCTCCTTGAGAACCATATTCATCCTGAATTGCGGTTTGCTCCCTGATTCACACAGGCCTGACTCTGAGTTGCCTGCTTCTCTGAGACAAAGGGTCACCCCTCAGCTGGTGACCGCACCGTGTGCATAGATGGTTCTGAACATCTTCTCAACTGACTCTCCAACCATCCTGTGCAGACAGAAGCCTGCCTGAAGAAACCAAAGGATGGCTGATGGTTCGGAGCAGCAGACCACAGACAGCCTCAGACCCTCAGCTGAGGGGCCCCGGCAGGTCCACACACCATTCATGCTCCGTCTCTACAGACCCTGTTGAGTTCCACACTCAGTGTTTATGCCCTGAGACGTTGCTAACCTTGATGTGATTACAAAGGCAACTGAAGGCTTCAGAAAGGTCCCTCCACATTTATTTCTTGCCTTTTCCTACCCAACCTGCAGTCTCCTAGGGTTCCTCAGGCCAAAGGCCCTCAAATATCGTCTTTACAAACCAAGATGAGAACCGACCCTGAGAAGTGTGCCTTTCTCCACACTGAAAGATCTTCTAGCTGAGTCCATCCCCCTGCCCCAACACTCACCGGAGTGATCTGCCTCTCGGGAGTCACTGTGGGTGTGGGGAGCGGAGGCCCACTGGGGAGTATGCTGCCAGACCCCTCCTCTTCAGCGTCCTCTGTGGAGGCCACCAAGTCTTCTCCACCAGCAGGTGCCTGAAAAGGAGGTCAACAGGAGGGGTCATCATGGCCCCAGTCCACAAGGCTGTAGGATTGCGGGTGTAGCGTCTGTGATGGCAGTCCAATGTCAAAACACTTACATACCTACTGGTATCCTCACATCCAGCTCAGTCATGCTCAAAACCCCTCCCATCTTTGGGACCCTGATCTCTAGGAAAGTTCTTAGTCAAAGCTAGGAGGTAGCCCATTGGGATAAAACCCAACACCTGGCTCCTTCTGTCACTGTCTTTTGTTCCTGTTCAGTTGGCGTTTCCCGGGATCTCATAACAGAGCCGAAGCTGTGTGCACCTCTGCAGAGGACCTTAAGGGCTCCTGGCTCAGAGTGTTGAGCTTTTCTGTCCCCCATGAGTCAGAGAGGATGCTAGTTGGGACTTACAGGAGTAAACACTTGCTCAGGGACCACAGTGGGTGTGAGAGTGGCCTGGGGATCTGTAGGACTCCTGGCTTGCTCAAGCACCACTGTGGATGTGGGAGCATTCTGGATGTCTGTAGGGATCTTGCTAGCTTGCTCAAGGGCCACTGTAGGTGTGGGAGCATTCTGGACGTCTGTAGGGGTCCCACTGGCTTGCTCAAGGGCCACTGTGGATGTGAAGGCATCTAGGCTGCCGATGGCAGTCCCGCTGGCTTCCTCTTCCTCAAAAGCACCGAGTGGCACCTTGGACACAGCTGGGGTTAACAATTCTTCACCATTTGGACCCTGAAATAGAACTGGCATCAGATTATGCCATATGATTCCCCCCCTTTTTTTCCTTTTGGGGGCTGTGCACATGCTACAGACAGGAAACTACTGGGACCGCCAGATCTCAGCAGCTCCTTTGCAGCCTTCCCTGAGTTCTCCCTCAATGGGGAGCTGTAATGAGTGTACAGGCCTCTGGGCATTGTCAGCCCACCTCTGGAATCCATCTGCCTGTATAACTCTGTTCAGTCAGTGTCTGGGCTAGTTCGCATCCTTCCGGTCATGGGGAGCTCATCCCCTCTGCAGGCAGCCCCCGCCACTTCTATCCTGTTCTGCCAGCCGAGCACCAGCCTCTGTCACACTAAGACTTATAGAACTGGAGTCCGACCCCTGGTTTCCTCCTGTTATGACACATACTTTGTCTTTAAGAAGAAAAGGAAAGGGAAGGAAAAGGAGACACTTTGGTCTTTGAAATCATCTGTGTGACAGTCAGGTGACCTGGAGAATTCTGTCTCTAGCCTGTGTGGATACAAGAGCAGACCACAAGGCTGCCTGTGTAGTTCGCTACAGACAGGAGCGCGAACACCGGGAGGAGCTCGGAGGTGGGATGTTGACGTTGGTGGGCCCGGCTGCCTTCATGCATTTGCTCGGCTGATTTGTCCAGCACCTACCACTTGGAAGGAGCAAAGCAGATCCGGGAAGCAGGGGCTGCTAAGCCCTGTCTTCACCAGGCTCCTGATCTGCTAGGGAGCCAGGCATGCCCTAGAGGAGGCTCTCTGCAGAGAGGAGGAGTCTGGGAAGACCTCAGGGCAGGAAAAAAAAACTCAGAAAATCTTCAGGTAGGAAGCTGTGGCTCAGGTGAGGAACACAGAAGCCCCAGGTGCAGCCAAGAAGGCCAGTGACTAGACCTTGCTTGGCTTCTCAAGGGAGCTAGGTCAGTAGGTCAAGGTTAGCAAACCATCGCAGAAGAGGGGGAACAGCCAGCCAGGTTTTGCGAGAGAGGCTCCAGCGGGGTATGAACAATGTTTGGCTGGGAAGGGAGGCTGCTCAGGGCCTATGCTGCTTGCTGAATGACAGATTTAGGTTGAAAGCAACAGAACCTCATTCTCATGGGATATGGGACAGAGGAAGAGGGAAGGTCATTCTACTTGAGGCAGCTGGGAAGGGACCGTCCCATTCACATGGGGTGGGAACACAGGGGTGGCCATGGGGTTTGGATCTAATGTGTAAAGGACTTTCATGGGCTATCCCAGGGACAGACCGGTCAGTGTCCAGCTGGGGTGTGTGTGTCCAGCCTTCTCTATACTGCAGGCAGCTTGACCTTTCCCTCTACCCTGTCTGGCCTGCCTGTCTGCACCCTGGCTCCCTTCTCCTGACAGCCCACAACAACACCAGAGCCTCTTTTCCTCACACACAGGCCACGCCCTCCATCCCTGGTCCCTGGCCCCTGCTGGTGGGGACGAGAGACTCTGCACATGGCCCCAAGACTCCTCCCTACTCCTCTGACCACACAGGGCATCCTCATCTCCCTTCAGGCCCTGCTGGACCACACGGTCTGAGCTGTATAAGCAGCAGTCCTGGCAGACAAGTCCCACCTCTGAATAAGCATTGGTCAGACGTGCTCGCACACAGCCCCGGCCAGGGAATCTGGGCTTGCTGAGTGTAAGGCTGAGAGGGCTATTCTAACTCATCACACTTCTTACCAGAGTGGCCTCTTCTCTTGGTTTCTGGGTAAGCATGGACAGAGCTGGCCCTGCAGCAGGCATGGTGCCAGCCTCTGCCTCCCCAGCAGTGCTGGTGGGCACTTCACCATCCCCTGATGCTGCTGTTGCTAGATTTTCCTCATTCTCTGGATTCTGAATGGAAAGACATCCCAAAGGTCAAGGTTAGTGGAGCACCAGTTTGGTCCATGTCCGTGGCTCTCGGGAATAGACAGTCAAAGCCCCTCTTGTACCTGTGTCCTGTCCCTCCCTCACCTTCAAAGTGCAGGCACATCAAAGACCTGTCCTTCGCCTCTGCTCTCACTGGTCTACAACTGCCTATCACCTGACTGCTTCTTGCCTCCTGCTCCCCTATATCAGTAACTCCCACATTTAGTGGCCCTGGCCACCGTTGCTCAGAATCACTCACTGGAACTTTTGAAAAGCTCTGACATGTTCATGGCCACCCCTGCTCATCTGGACCTGGATCCAGCCTGACAGCTTCCTCCATCTTTTCTTCACCTAGAAGCCAGGGTGATCTTTCTAGAATTTGAATCCTACGAAGATCTGCTCACCCTCTCCTGTGCTTCAGTGGCCGCCACTTCACTGGATGCTGCCAAGATACCCAGCAGAAGCCGCCATGCTTCCGACCTCTCCATCTGCATCTCTTCTTCTTCAGCTTACAGCTGACACCAGAGTCCCCTGGTGATCCCATGATACCCCATACTTCTTCACTTCCTGTGTCGTCTCTGGGCCCCACCTGTAACATCCATCTAGCCCATCTGCTTGGCTACTTTTCTCAAACCCCCAGGCTCATCTTCTACCTCTCTGACCTGCAAGATCACTCCCGGAGTATTTTGGGAGTCCATTGTCCTTTGACCACTGTGTCTTGGGAACACAGCCTATCCTAACTAATGATCATCAGCCCTGGCAAGCAGGACCAGTGCCTGGTGTGGCATGGCACTCTGCAAACCTTTCCCAGTGAATAAATACCCCTACAGCCAGTTGCCCTTGCCCACCTGGACTCTGCATAGTGCTGCCCCTGCATGTATTTTCAAACAAGAGGCTAGGAACTGCTTCTACCCGGGGTAGCCCCTAACAGGAGAAGTGAAATGTGTGCATAAGTTACTCACCGAAGTAGCCACCTCCCTGGAGTTCTGGGTGGTCATGGCCAGGTTGGGACTCCCAGTAGGCACACTGCTAATCTCTGCTTCCAGGGTAGTGTTGATAGGCACCTTGGCCTCCCCGGTTGCTGTTGTTGATAACACCTAGAAACAAGGGCACAGTGAGAGACCCTGCAACAGGTCCCTTAGCTCTGATCAACAAGCCAATGGCTGAAGAGAACTGAGAACTGAGTATCTGGATCACTACATGCCCCCTGGCACCTGAAATGTCAGCAGCTTCCTGACTGTAGGCACCTCCATATCTGTGACTTCATCCCAGTCTTAGACCAGTTCCAGGCTTGCAAAAACCAGGAGATAAGAAACATCTCTGAGGCACAGATGTCTTGCATTTCATGCTAACATCTGTTAGCAGACCCTGTGGCCATAGGCAATTGCATCCTGAGTCAGCTGGCTGCAGCTCTGTACCTTGTGTCTAGATAACAGATCTCCTATAATCACCCCTGTACACCCATGTGGACATAAGGGCAATGACATTCTCTCCATGGTGCTTCAGTCACATGCGGGCAGCACTCTGCCCTCCTCAGCCTACTGCAGCCCTAACATGCCTTTCTCTCTTGGTTTGTAAAATAGCTTCCTCTGAGTAATGAAAAGATTTCTATAAATCCCACAATGAATGGGGAAATAGAGCAGCTGTCACAAAAAGAGACAAACTTTCCAGAAACGACAGTGCACACCTTTAACCCCAACACTTGGGAGGCAGAAGTAGGCAGATTTCTCTAAGTCTGAAGCCAGCTTGGTCTATATAGTGAGTTTTAGACCAGCCAGAGTTATGAGGTGAGACCCTGTTTCAAAACAAAGGGGTGGGGAGGGCATGTTTATTTTTATTTTCTAGGGTTTCATGTGTGTGTGTGTGACAGTATGTGTGTGAGTGTGTGTATGTGTGTGTGTGACAGTATATGTGTGAGTGTGTGTATGTGTGTGAGTGTGTGTATATGTGAATTGTATGACAGTATGTGTGAGTGTGTGTGTGAGTGTGTGTGACAGTAAGTGTGAATGTGTGTATGTGTGTGAGTGTGTATGTGTGTGTACATGTGTGAGAGAGACAGTATGTGTTTGTGAGTATGTGTATGTGTTTGTGAGTGTGTGTGTATGTGTATGAGTGTGTGTTTGTACATGTGTGATGGGGTGGGTATGGATGCACATGTGCATATGGGTGCATTTGCACATGCATGAATCTGTGGAGACCATATTTGTTGGCTTCCCCCACAGCTCTCCACTTTATTTTTGAGACAGGGTATCTCACTACATCTGGAACTTGCCATTTCATCTAGGCTGGATGACTACCAAGCCCCTAGGATCCTCTTATCTGTCCCCCTGCCATCCATACTGGGGCTACAGGTATTCGTCACTGCACCTAGTTTTTACATGGGTGTGCTAGGGTCTTCACACTTGGCTCTTCACACTTGCGCACAAACACTGGAGTTGAGAAGCTGTCATCCTATCAGATCAAGTATTTCTCAAACTGGCTTTGTAGATTTGAAAGACACCTGCTAAGAACAGTGTGGACATGGCCACAGTTAATAATGTTCTGAGGAGACTGTGGTCATCTTAAGGGTCCAGTGCCAGGGGTCACTGGTGAGGACCCAGTATTCATCACCAAGCATGGGCTAAGGCAAGCTGGGGTTGATTCTCCTCTACCTATGCTGGTGTACCCTTGAAGCTTGGCAACTGTGCTTCCTCTATACCCCGAGGACATTGGTCCTGATGACATTCAACATCATCAAATTGAAATAAGCAAATGAATCTCCTATTAGGCCATCATATCAAACTTACCACTCACTCACCTGACCATCGGTGACATTCAGCAGGGCCCCATCCCCTGAACCACCATCAGTACTGGGGTCCCCATCCACAGCATGGACCTCCAGGGTGTCATTCAGAATCTCACCAGACCCTACTGGGAGCAAAAATTGTGATACCAACAACTACGTTTTGCAGTCTTGGAAGAGAATGAGGCCACACTTTTCCTAGTAACTTGGGGAGGTGTTCACGATTCCATTATATAGTTTCAAGAGGGAAGAGCCAGCCTAGAGAACAGCAAAAGGCCCTAGGACCTGGTGGCATTATGGACTCTGGCACTGCCTGCTGCCTGGAATCCTGCTTTACCACTTCCCAGAATATGACTCAAGGCAAATGCTTAACCTGTGCCTCAAGTTCCTCATCTGCAAGGAGATCACGATTCCTACCTCATTGAGTAGAAATTATTCTGAGGATCATGCATCATTTGACCTAGCTGATATGTGAAAAATACTGGGGACAGCACCTGGCACATAGCAAGCTACTCACAAATATTTGTTATCACTGGAGCTCCAAAGTCAATGAACAGAAAAAAGGATTACATATGAGTACACGATGTGGGATTCCCCCTCTGTATACTGGGAATACCATTGGTTAATAAAGAAACTAGCTTGGCCTGATAGGGTAGAACAGAGCTAGGCAGAGCTAAGCTGAATGCTGGGAGAAAGGAGGTAGAGCCAAGGAGAAGCCATGTAGTCCCACCAGAGACAGATGCTGGGAACTTAACTGGTAAGCCACAGCCATGTGGCATACACAGATTACTAGAAATCGGCTAAATTAAGTTATAAGTGTTTAACCAATAAGAAGCTAGAGCTAATGGGCCTGGGCCAAGCAGTGTTTTAAATAATACAGTTTCTGTGTGATTATTTCGGGTCTCAGCTACCAGGTAGCTGGGAACAAACAAGTCACTCCTTACAACAAGTACATATGTGATTATTCTATTAGATATTTATGTTATGCAGTAGTTATTACTTAGCATACATATTACTTGTGTAGGCATCTGGATATTTATGTATACACAGCTAAATCACAGCGCCGAACTTAGGCTTCTTCAAGATTATAGGAGCGGAAAGAGAAGGGGAGATTATTATTTTCTGTTGTCATTGTTATTCCTACAACTCTACATTGATTGAAATGTTACCACATGCACACCTTTGGGGAGGGCGTCAAAAGACAAATCGAATCCTAAAGCAGAGAACGCACTAAAATGAATGCGAGCCAAGCTGTCTCTTCTCTAGAAAGACCAGAATTTCACATTCTCAGCCTCCTCCATTATACACCAAGGCAGGTATTTTGTCTAATCACAACTTTAAGGTAATAATAATAATTATTAATTATTAGTACTACTATTAGCAGTGTTGAATACTGAACCTAGGATCTCATGCTGGCTACGAAGTACTGTCTCACTGGGCTGTGTCCTCACCTCTCTCACACAAGCTCAGCGAGTATTGAATACATTCCATTACTGAAATGTATCTCCAGCCCTTTTTACATCTTTATTTTGAGAAAGGGTCTCACTAAGTTGCCCAGGGCGACTTTGAACTTGTTCTGCGGTGTAAGTAGGTCTTGGATGTATGTATTCCTGTTGTAATCTTGTAATTGGTTGGGATTACAGGCTTGTGCTACCAGGTCGTGCATAATTAGCCCAGTTCAGCAGACAAGTAAAGTCACTGTGATAGTGGCTAGGAAGGGCTTGCAAGTCAAGTCAGGCAGGCTTGCCTCTAGACCAGAGTTTCTTTTCTTTCTTTCTTTCTTTCTTTCTTTCTTTCTTTCTTTCTTTCTTT
>LOJH01005134.1:324-24852 GCA_001685095.1 Ellobius talpinus | reverse complement strand
CAGGAACCAAAAACTACGAAGAAACCCTGTCTCGAAAATCCAAAGGGGGGAGGAACTCACAGAAGACTTTAATATAGGACTGTACTATCCATTCCATTTTAATGTTTTAATTTTTATTATTTTTTAAGCTAAAATTTCAGTGTGGGTACACATATGCCATGGTGCATGTGTGGAGACCAGTGGACAATTTTTGCAACTTAATTCTCTCTTTTAACTTGGAGGTCCAGGGTTCGAACTTAGGTTGTCTGACTTGCTCAGCAAGCACTTTTACCCAATTAGCCATTTTGCTGACTCATATCATTTTGGGTGTCCTTTGTCAATAAACATAATCTATGTCATATTAATACCTACATAGTAACAACAAGTATTCACATTTGATGGTAACATTTGAAGCGATTCAATTTTTATTTTTTAAATCTTATCTACATTCATATAGCTTTGTAATCATTTTTTAAAAATAGGGAAAATATTTTCAACAGCACATTGAGAGCTAATGGTAGCAATGAGCATTTTTTGGTGGTGAATTGTAAGTAGAAGCTTACAGATGACCCTTACAGACTCTCACTGTACAACTGAAAACATCTATGACAAATCAACCATGTCATTTCTCAGGCAAAATTACCAAAATCTTTCCCCAGAGTGCCTCCTTCTGACTTTGGCCTTTCAAAATTGAAACTATAGACATTTGTGTGACTTGCACAACATATAAGAATTCTTCTATGTAAATTTTATGTGAAATTTCTAATGTGAACGTTCACGGGATGTCTATAATTTTTTCAGGAAACATCCAAACATATAGAAGGGCACATTGTTAGTCATGAGATCCATATTCAGAAAAATAATCTGAGCTCTTGCCCATCCCTAGGCCACAATAAAGAAAACTCATCATAAACTATGTTTTCCATGACAGATGGACCAGTCCTGAGAGGCATCCAATGAACTGGAAGTGGTGGTGGATATTCCCTTGCTCACCATGTAAACAAAAATACAGTGGCACCTTCAGCATGGAAGTTTTTCTTGAGGATAAGTCCCTGTTCTTCAAACGGAGGAGGACACCACTGAAAAACCCCAACATTGCTGTAGTAGTTGGGGATGGCCCTTAAAGTTCAAGTACAAAGATGCTCACTGCTTCTGACAGCTGGATCTAGTTATGTCAAAAAAAACTGTTTAGGTTAGATTTGGAGTAGAAGGAGGACAAAGTGGAAAAGGATCAGAAGAAATTAACTTTGTCTTTTATACATGTGTACAGTGACATCAGTATTCATTCAAATACTAAAAAATTAAATATTAAGATGTAAAAATGGAGACATACTGTTAAACCACAAACATGGCATCAAATAATCCATTGCAGTGAAATCTTAAACTTGACACATAAAACAATAACTTACGGCATTTGAGACAGTCCCCAACCCGTCATAATACATCACGCCTAGTTGATAAATCGCTTGATGATCATTCTCCTGGATTTCTTCAAACTGGGCTAAGGCTTCTTCATACCAGCCCTGAAAGCCCCAGAGAATATTTCATTTCATTATGTATCTAAAGTAACCCTGAACTCAAGCATCAAATGGGTCATCTATACCTAAAGATGCACAGCTAACACATGACGCCGCCATATTGGAAATGGCCCACACTTTTTGCTTAAGTCATAGGGCCGTGCCATCTCCGATAGGTGTGTACACCGAGGCCTCAGAAGATAGTTAGGTAAAAGAAGGTCCCAACATGCAAAGATAAGGGAGAAAGGAGGATGTGAACTAATAATTTCCTGAGTCTCAAAGGAACATGAGGGGCTAGAGACAAATCCTTGGGACCTGAAGAAAAATTAAAGCTCTGTTACTGAAAACTATATGATAGCACAGAGAATTTTTCTTACGTCTACCTACCAAGCTATCCCACCATAATTTGAATTAAAAAAAGAAATGGTCTCCTCGTGATGTATAAAATATATGAAAAGCTACTTTTCAGGGAATTCAATTATTAATAATATACAAATAGTTTATGAATGAGCTCACATATTGTGAATAAAACTATAAAATGTATGTTTTCAATTTGCAGTGTGAAAATGGGTCTTTCCAAATGACTCCTTCAGAATAACTTTAGTGAAGCAAGACCAGATAGCTCCTTAGTCTTACGTCTGTGTGCCACACATAGTCATAAAACCATAGCCTATGTGATCTCACCGAGTTTCTCAGGCATAACAACGTAAGAAATTCACCTGAAGCTGGGCAGTGGTGGTGCATGCCTTTAATCCCAGCACTTGGGAAGCAGAAGCAGGCGGATCTCTGTGAGTTTGAGGCCAGCCTGGTCTTCAAGAGTTAGTTCCAGGACAGGCTCCAAAGGTATGGAGAAACCCTGTCTCAAAAAACAAAACAAAATAAAACAAAATTCACCTGAAAGTTTGCCATGACCATCGGCTGCCTCTACTTATTGTGTGACGCTGGGGATGGAATCCAAGGTCTTATCTACCCTATATAATTGCTCCATTAAAACTCAAATAACCCCCAACAATAAAGTACTAACAACACATTTATACAAAAAAAAGACCAAAAATGATACCTCTTCAAAATAGAGTTGACCTCTTAGAAAATATGCCATAGTATCTCCTCTTTTTATTCTTTCTTTCAGGTACTGTAATGCTGTATCCACCAGATTAGCGTGACGGTAATAATCTGAGTGAGAAAGGTAAAAGTTGCATTAACCACACAACGTGAATGTTCTCTCTTGAAGCCATATGTAACGGAGAATTCATTAGATGCTGTTAGTATCAGTTTCTTGTCAACTTCTAGTTCCTAAAACTTAGTTCCAAGAAAGAATACGCCCTAAATAAAATCATGATCACGGCACCTAATACAACACCTTACATAATCAATAAATGCTTATTGAGTTTTGGACTGCTGCTCCCTGCCAGGTAGGCACTTGAATGCAGTCTCTGCATGCATTGGGCAAAGCTGTCTTGTGGGTGAGGTAAACTCTTTGCTTGAGCCATATTTAGTATTTAGAACTACTGATCAAATGAGCTGGCCATCTCCNACAGGGTTTCTCTGTAACTTTGAAGCCTGTCCTGGAACTAACTCTTGCAAACCAGGCTGGCCTCGAACTCATAGAGATCCTCCTGCTTCTGCCTCTCAAGTGCTGGGATTAAAGGTGTGCGCCACCACTGCCCGGCTCTCCATTTCAGCTTTTAAAGTTTATATAAATAGCTTTAAATATCCATTTGCAGTAAAGCACCATGCCACACTCTCTGAGCGAAGCAACATCCAGCTTTTCTTTTTTAGAAGCAGATCCTTAAGTCCTGAGGGTAAATCATAATCAGGCCTTGAGACACCTCCAGGGTCAGCTTGCTGTCTGAGTTAAGAAGGTTGCCAGCCTCCAGGAAAGCCTGAACTGAGTATACCACTGACTACCTCCTCGAAACCAAGGATATGTCTTTCCTTTTTTGTTTATTCTAGCAAAAACGAAATTTCAGCAAAAATATTTTTCAAGCAAAGATTAAACATTCAGATTTTTATACCAGGCTTCTCCTTCTTCCACTGGAAGAATTTCTGTTGTTTAGTAGCATACTGAGACAGAGAGAAAGGGTTTTTGGGCAACTTTTCACTGGTGAGTTTCATCCTGTTTCCACCATGTGGATCCTGTAAACAAGGAGAACACATACGATGATTAAAATTTCTTCTTCCAGAAAAGCACGAAAGGAGACTTCACTCCTCGGTGGAACCTATTCTAAAAGTGTCTAGGCGACATTGCCTGGCCGCAGGACCCCGAGTTAGCAGCAATTCAGTTCTGAAGGAGAGTTCACACGTGACCCCTGTCCTTCACAATTGCTGCCCCTCAGTGGCAGCCGACAATACTGCTCAAAGAGATGGTTCTGTCACTAGGGACTCTCTGGAGCTTTCTAACTAAAGCTTACCGGAGTAATCCATTTCAATTGAAAACATTTGTCCTTTTTTTTTACCTGGGAATACACTGTATTTTAGCTGTGTCACTCAGTTTTCTCTTCCAGTCTGTATTGGACTGCCATGTTACCAGGTGGACCACCACTGTGTGGTAAATCAGAGCCTTCATATAAAGTGTAGGGACCACCTCATTTGGGATGAAGGAGTCCAGGTTGGCCTAGGCTGAGGGTAGCGAGGACAGCAAACTCTATTGTTGCTATGTTTTTTTCTCTTTTCTTTCTCTCTTGCTCTTTGACATTCTACTGTTTCAAGTTACTTCCACCAATCAGGAGCCAGCTCCCAGGGAAGGTCTCTGATTGGTGGCCTACAGAAGACCTCAAGAGAACCTTTGTGTGCTTGGAAAGCTGTGTTTATATATTTACAGGATGCTATTTTAGGCAACAAGCTGCTTCATAAGAGAGAATGGGACTCAAAAGGAGAAATGATTAACTAAGCAACGACAGCAACAAAGTCACTGAAATGTCTGCATGTGGGGGCTTATTTCTTAAGCTGTAGTTTGAGGTGAAGGATGGTAAAGTATCCTTTCCTTGATACACAAGTTAATGGGCTTAGCATGGTGGCTTAATGTCTTTAATTCTAACACTCTGAGACTGAGGCGGGCAGATCTCTGTGAGTTCAAGGCCAGCCTAGTCTACATAATGACACCCTGTCTCAAAACAAACAAACAACAAATACACACATGCTACTGGTTACAGAGGGCTGGGGGTGGGGGCTCAGCAGTTAAGAGTGCTAGGGTTTAATTTCCAGCCAACCACATGGCATCTCACAACTGTTGATAACCCTGGTTCCAGGGGGGTCATATGCCCTCTTCTGGTTTATTCAGGCACACGTACACACATGGATGTACAAATATATCCATGCAGGCAAGCCACTCACAGCACACAAAATCAAAAGCAATCTTAAAAAGCAACAAGAACAAGAGGATCTCAGTTTGTTCTCCTAACCCACTTTGAGTGGGTCACAGCCACTTGTAGCTCCAGCTTCAGGAAGTGACTGCCCTCTTCTGGCCTGTGCTGTCACCTGCACACGTGATATATACACATAAAAATAAAAACAAACCCTTAAAAAATAAAGTAATTGGATTATGTGTATTTCAAGATCTAAGTTTCCAATAAGGCTGTAAAATTCCCACGTGAACAAAGCAACATGTGTAAGACATTGGGAGGGAAACGATCCAGACAGAATGAGAGCTCCCTGTCATTCACAAACTGGATGGCAGGTCTTCACTTCACTGATGACATTAACACAGTATGCTACTATTTCAAAAGGGCTAGAGCAGTGGTTCCCAACCTTCCTAATGCTGTGAGTTCCTCATGTTGTGGGGACCCCCAGCCATAAGATCATTTTCATTGCTACTTCATAACTGTAATTGTGCCACTGTTATGAATCATAATGTAAATATCTGAAGTGCAGAATATCTGATACTTGATCCCCACAGGGGTTGCGAACCTCTGGTTTGGAGAAACCTTGGCAAATTCAAGAAAGGCACTAAAATAAAATAAAGCACTAACAACACCTTACCTTATTTAAATTCACACTGTTGTCTTGGCTTATAAGACTGCACATAACTTCTTTTGCTTTAGTGACTTAAAAAGAAGTACTTCAGAGGGTCTGAAAAACAACAGAGAATGTTTCATTCAGGCCTACTAAATGCTGGGTTTGTTTCGTTTTGTTTTTTAAAAGTGCTGGCTCCTATAAAATGTGAGGAAATGGTGATCATTTTGAGCTCTGTGGAACACACGAGGAAACAGGCAGGGCAGGGAGGTGATTTACCTAGCAGCAAAGCTGCTAGTTGGCAAGGGTGCCCATGTATTACTTTGTTTTATCTCTCAAGAAAAAGAAGAGGTAAAGTGACTATAACGTTTGTGTTAGAAATGTGGGCCTTCCGCTTTAAGAAGCTGGTCATCTTGAGAAACTGGCTCTGCAGTCTGTAGAAATTGGTGCCACCGTTAATTCTACCGATTGAGACTAAGGTCACTACCACAGTGTAAAGCCAAAATTGAAGCACGCTTTAATTAAACAGTGGCCAGATGGATGGTCCATACCCTGGAAATGGACGAGGATCAAGTATGGCAAGGGCTTAAGAAGGAGAACCCATAAATCACTGCATTTCCAATAAGGTCCAATCAGGGGCAAGCACACATCCTGATGTATTTCCTGCCTACACACCTCCCACCCACGTGTGATCGAGCACATCCTGTGCAGATGGGTCAAACAAACTGGTTTAGGGGAGTGAGAACGCATAGCTTGTTATGTTATCTCTCATAAACATTAACCTCCAGCATTTCAGGAACTCTCAGTCCTTGGGCAAGGGGCTTGCAGACCAGAGGCATTTTTGTTTCATGGATCTCTAAGGCATAGCAATTAAAATTTAAAATGCAACCTTGGCTCTCACAGCTACATCCTCTCAAGTTTGTACCCTGGCTGGACATAGAGAACTGACAGCCTACGCTGTGAACACATGTAAAGCAAACTTTGCTCCCCAAAGATATTATGAAAGTCAGCCTATCTGCTTGGTTTGGGGATTGTCTTTGAAATCTTGGTCCTTTGTCCCAGGCTGTTCATAGCAGCTTCCTTAATTTTCAGCTTTAATCTAGCTCTCCTGACGTTCTCATAATACGTATAATTGCTCTCCCACGCCTTTGCCTGACCATGGTCCCCACAGTCATGAGGCTGTCTCGAACCAAAGCTAATTTCTGAGCATTAACTTCCGCTCTGATTTCCAACAGGCAGAGCTTCTGGAAGAGGTTAATTCAAATTTAGTACTTTCAAGATGTGAGACAAGAGCTATAAAAAGATTTTAAATGTGAGCGTCCGGATTGATTCTGCCACATTCCGTCATTCAGCCTAAAGTCACCTGATGCTTAGCAGCTGTGTGCATGCCATGTCGTCAACTTAGACCATCCTGGGATACAAACTGGGGGCGCTCGTTGATAACATATCCTTTGAAAAGAACCTGTGATTTTGAAGTTTTTATTACGATCCTTTATGTGTTTGTGTTTATGCACAAGCGCAAAGGTCAGAGAACAAGCTGCAGGGCTCACTTCTTCCCTTCTACCATGAGGTTCCTGGTGCACAAGCTTGGCACTAAGAGACTTTGCCTACTGAGCATCTCTGTAACCAGAGTGTGTGACTCAGTGGGGAAGACTGGGTAAAGCAGGTGATGTTCCCCTCTCAGATCCTTTTTAGTGCCCCTATGCCTATGAAGTCAGCTGCTCTGAGTGCTGACAACAGCTCACACCACCCTGTTCTATATGCTTGTCCCTAGTCAGTCATGAGTCTGGCAGACAAACCACTTAGACCATTGCCCTATTAAAAGAGGCCAGGCTGTGGTGGTGCACACCTTTAATCCTAGTGCTTGGGAGGCAGAGGCAGGCGAATTTCTGAATTTGAGGCCTACAGCCTGGTCTACAGAACAAGTTCCAGGAAAGCCAGAGCTGCACAGAGCTGAATGCGGGGTTGGGGGTCCATGGGTGGCGACAATCCATGCGAGGTGCCCCTGTACATTCTTACTGAATGTATAAAGAATGCAAGGTGCTCTGTGTTCTTCCTAGAGCCTTTCTGGGGGTGTGCTTTCATTTAGTAACCTTAAAGGAAATGGTAATGCACTCCCCCAGACAGAGGGGAGGCTTGCTTTCCTAATAGGCATTGAGTGGTCCAAGGTTAGTATGCCTGTCTCATAATGCAGTCTTCTGGGCATACCAAGCCTCCCAGGTGACTGTGTCATTTGAGTAACCTCTGTGAGAACTGGGGAACAGGGTGGGCTGCAGAAGTGACCCAAATATCATGCCATCAACCCTAGCTACTGTGTTTACAGTGAGCCATAGGGCCCTCTGTCTGTGACCCAGGAGTCTTGTCTTCTGCCAGTGTCAATGAGACAAGCTAGTATCAACCATGTAGCAACTGAAACCTTAATCTATCTGCTTGTAAGAGAAAGAGAAAATCAGTCACTGATTTGTGGCCAAATTTTCAATATAGTCTTGACAATATTGAAGCAGGTAGTTATTCTCCTTTTCTTTCCTTTCCAAGCATTCGCCGAGAGCCAAGGAGGGTTTCCTTTATTTTCCTCCAAATTTACCTCTTATTCTGTGAGCAGTGAAACTGATGAAGAAGGATAACATATTCAAAACCTTAACAGCAATGGCAAAAGCAGGATTTGCATGCTTCGTCCAACTGTTTCCTGCTTTCCTGTTTGCTGGCCAGTGATGGCTGCCATGTCCTTTTGTGTAGTGACAGGAGCAGCGGGCTGGCCTGCTTTTTGTCCCGCCCGGCTCCCGCACAGCTAGCTTTACACCCGAAGTAATAACACACAAGTTGTATTCATTTAAGCACTGCCTGGCCCATCATATCTAGCCTCTTCTTGGCTAANTTTATTAATTAACCAATGAAAGCAACAGATAGATAGAAGATCCTCCTATATCACTTTTGTGTGCTCAATATTGGGCGTGCCCAAGGTGTGGCTCTGAAAGATGCACAACTGAAAAAGACCCAGACCAAACCTGATAGAAAAGTTGAACTGTAGACAGAAAGACAGTGGTGAATTCTCATTTCAGAGAGAGAATTGTGTCCCTCAGAGGGGATGGGAGTTCTTTGTATGATGGTAAAGAGATGCTACCACCTGGCTTTACCTTCAGGGCCATTTGAGTGGGGTCAATAGGGTCATATCTGAATAGGGTTCAAGGGGACAGCTCACTATTTGGAGGCAGTACATTTCCAAACATCACTTTCCCTCTTGATACTGGCCATGTGAGATGAGGCACCAGAGGCTATTTCTGGCTGGGCTCTAATTGTATGAGGCAGCACAAACCACCAGTCAGGCTTCAAGTCCTTTGAGTCTGTCTGCCCCACAGGGAAATTTTGCTTTCTATTTTTAGCCCTCTTATTCTGGTCCTTTCACATCGGCAATTAAACCCCGAGCCTCATATATTAGCAAGCATCCTACCAGTCAGCTATTATCAGTTAGTTCCTTTCCTGGATGGATTTCATTCCACACCCAGTGGTAAATAGATATGCATATAATTTAGAGATTATATATACATATAGACATTGGTACAGAAGGCTCATGCCATTGTAGTTCTGAGTACAGGGTAGAGAGAGACATGAGCACACTGTACTGAGAAATGGTACCAAGCCATGTGCCAAAGCAGAGATAAGAACTATGGGTTAATTTAAGTCTAAAAGTTAGCTAGTAACAAGCCTGAGCTACTGGCCGAGCATTTACAATTAATATTGTGTGTTCATTTGGGAAGCTGCCACAGCAGAGGAAACTCCGCCTACACTTTCTACTTTTTCTGTAAAAATCTGAATCCTATTAGCCCCAAGAAAAATGAGGGAAACACACTCATAGGACTGATCGAAAACTATAGGAACTTATACAAGATAGGAAAGCTCACAACTATTTTTTAAAAGTGCACCTCATTTCAAAAACACTTCTTTGTCTCCTGCCTTCTCTCTGCCAGGCTCTCCATCCCTTGATGCTCAGGACTCTGCACAATAACTTTTCAGAAAGGCTGCAATGTTGTGCAGTAACGGAGCTGAGGTTGGAATCTGAGCAGGCATCTCTAAACAAATGCCAGTCCCCAGTGTGCGATGCTATGACTGTGATGCAATTGCTTCTGTGATAAAAAGCAACTTTACAAGTTGTAAATACTTGGATGATATTTCTTTTTAAAGAATACTCTACTTTCCAATTCCTTAGAGTAATTTTATCAAGGACTAAAACTGGCTAGATATAGGTAATTTCTGTACATAACTGTGCTGCAGGAAGGTGTATAGCTAACATCATAACTGCATCTTTCTTTCTTTGTTTTTCTTTTTTCCAATAGATCAAGTTTCTTGGAAATGGTCCTTGTCAATTATACCTGCATAAGATAATTTAATGATTAAAATGTTTTATTGCTAGGCCTGCAGGCTCATGCTTGTAATCCTAGTATTCAGAAAGCAAAGACAGGAGATCTCGGGAATCTAAATATGGAGAAGCTGTCTTAAAAAAGCAAAAGTGAGAACAGAAATCACATTTATTAGATGATTTGTGAAATTACATTAAAAGTTGTAAATTCAACTGCTTACTTAAAATATATATATTACTATTATTATTATTGGTTTTTTGAGACAGGTTTCTCTGTGTAACAGTCCTGGATGGCCTGGCATTTTGTCTATAGACCAGGCGTGCACCACCATGCCCGTCTTAAAAATGCATATTATTTAAAGTACCTAGAAAATAGACTACTCAGCAGACTTTGAGCAGAACTTATCTTTACACCACCCGTTGCACTGTTACGGTTTGGTTTAACTATTATTTGATTAGTAAGATCAATAATATATTTTTCTCCTCTTAGAAACAAAGGTTAGTTTGAGTGGGATGTTCATAGTTCAACATATTTGAGCTTTTAATAAGAAAATGTTTCAAGTTACGTTAAACAATTTTTTTCAAATATATAAGCATTTTGTTTAAAGTCTTATACATATAGTATGTATATGTGTGTGCACACTTGTGCACATGTGTTTGGAGGTCAGAGGACAAGTTATTAGAACAGTTCCTCTCCTTCTACCACGTAGATCCCAACATTTGAACTCAGGTTGTCAGGTGTGGTAGGTAGCAAGCACTTTTACCCATTGAGCTGTCTTACTGACTTTGTTGTTGTTCTTTAGATGAAAGAAATAGGACGCAGTATAAACGCAGTAAGTGACCTTTGATATGTTAATGGGACTGTCAGTTGGTCAGGTAAACAAGAAAAAAAGAAGAGATTAATCAAAGAATACATGAGCATACCAGCTACATTTTAACTTACAGCACATAAAAATATAGTTATATTCCACTCTTTTCATGCATGCTGAAACAATTTAAGAAGTGGTGATCAGGGAGAGTTTAGAATTGTCTCTTTCTTCCCTAAAGTCATGAGCTGATGCATGATTAGATTGCTTCTAAAAGAAGTATAACTTTTGAAATGCCCATGAAAAGCCTGGGTAGACAATTATCGCCCCCCCATTATTTGCTTATTTACTTAATTTGTGTGCACATGTTCATGAGGGTGGTTCCAAGTATGCTTTGTGAATTAATAATTTAAAATGTGTCACACTCCTTTATGCTGTGGAATATTTGTTTAATGATGCACAAATGTGTTGCATTCTTTTATGTTGCATTTGTCTAACTCTGTGAAACTGTGTTACTTTGCCTGTCTAAAACATTCGATGGTCTAATAAAGATCTGAATGGCCAATACCTCAGCAGGAGAGAAACAGCAGGGCTGGTGGGCAGAGAATAACTAAGAAAAATCTAGGGGAGAGAGTGAGGTTTGAGAAAAGGAGGAGAAGAGCCAGTGGCCAGCCTCTCAGCCAGCCACAGAGTAAGAAGGAAAGAAAGATATATAGAATAAAGAAAAGTAAAAAGCCCAGAGGCAAAATGTAGTTAAAGAGAAATGGGATAATTTAAGTTAGAAAATCTGTCTAGAAACAAGCCAAGCTAAGGCTGAGTATTCATGAGTTAGAACAAGTCTCTGTGTATTTATTTGGGAGCTGGATAGTGGGCACTCCCAAGAGCAAACAAACAAACAAACAAAACCTAACTATGCTATGCAAATGTGCATGAGTGTGGTTTGAAAGAGTAGAGCCCCCATAGGCTCATATATTTGAATACTTTGTCCCCAGCTGGTGGAAACATTTGGGGAAGATTAGGTGTGGTCTTCCTAGAGAAGTATGTCTCTGGGTATGCATTTTAAGGCTTCAGAAGCCCACTCAATGACCAGTGTGTCTCTCTCTTGTGGATAAGTAATGAGCTTGCAGCTGTTGTTCCAGAACTATGCCTGCCTGCCTACTAATGTGTTTCCCACCATGATTGTCATGGATTCTAACCCTCTGAAACTCTAAGCCCCCAATAAACTCCTTTTTCTATAAGTTGCCTTGGTCATGTTGTTGCTTCACAGACATAGAAAAGTAACTAAGAGCTTGTGTGAATTCCAGAGGTCAGTTTTGGGGGTCTTCTTCAGTTCTTTCCATTTTAATAAGCCATTTAATCCAATTAGTGTTGTCTATACCTTTGGGTGTAGTTCCATCTGATGGAACCTGATTAGAGGTCACACCATCAAAACAACAACAATAACAACAAAAACCCTCCTCAGTGGTTATCAACTGCTAATAGCTCCTCAACAAGGGGCCTGGAGAGAACTCCCCTGCCCCCCTCAATTTATATTGGAATTTTGGTTGGCTTGATCTAGTGCACTTAACCATAGCACATATGAGTCCATGAGTATCATCTCCAGAAGTCAGCATTTCCCAGAATTCCTTCCCATCTTCCTGTTTATGTTGTTTTCTAACATTACTTTGCTGACATTCCCAGAGCCTTGGCAGGGGTGGTGGTGGAGAGTAAATTAAGACTCTTTATGGCTGAACACTCAGCAAACTCCAAGATGCCTTGGGTTATTAAATGAAAACTGCAAAGCAAGGCATGGGATATCTCTGGGAGACCTCAGAAGTCTCCAAAACAACATAGGCTATTGTCTTTGCCACACTCCATGGTAAGACCCTGTTGCTGAAGACACCACACTCCATGGCTGCAGGAAAGACAGACACCAATCTCAAATCTATTGGAAAACTGCCTTTCTGCTATCTAGCTTTCTTAGTGCTAGAAGGTGCACTGCAGTCTGTTGGGGGTGGGGCGGGGGAGACATCAGTAGTCTTATCTACTGCTGGACTCCACATACTATAATACCAAGCAAGATGTGCAATAGTGGCAAAGTATTATGGGGCAACCAACTGCTTTCCAATTGGTTTTGAAGCCGGTTCTTCAGAAGAGGATATTGTGCTTGGTGCTGTAATCCTGGTCGAAAGAACGTGGAGGGAAAGGCATAGACTCTAAGGTAGAACTTGCCACTGTTATTTTTCTAGGTGGCTAGGTTCTCAAATAACCACATATATATTATTTTGAGACAGGGTCTGTAAGTCTCAGGGATTCTTCAATGTTCACCCCTACAGCTTTGGAATTATGGGTACAGGTAGCTGTGCTTGTCTGTTTGCTTTTAATATGGGAGCTAGAGATTGAATTCAGGTCTTTTACATGTCAACAAGCACTTTCCCAATTCAGATATTCTTCCCCCCCTTTTCATTTTTTACAGTTGATTTATTTTCACCTATTATGAAAATGTTGAAGTCGCTCTATGTTCTTTAATATCAAGTATTAGCCTATTTCTTTATTTATCATGATCCCGACAGCTTTGAGTAGTATTGGACAAGCATCCTTTTGATTCGGCTCATCTAATGTTTTAATCTGAATTCTGGGTTTTAGTGGATGGCGACCTCCTCAAGTCATAGTGCAGGGCTTCATGCTGTCAACATATCACTAATGTTAACCACCCGCCCTAAGTAGATTTGCCTCTTTCTTCACTACATTCTTTTCTTCTTCCCTTCCTGTATTCTTAATAACCAGAGGGCCTTAACATGACCCCATCCTTCCTGCTGCCCCAGCCTTGGCAAAACCTGTATCACTAGCTGTTTCCAGGACCTGGAGTGTTTCAGGCCCTCTATGGAGGGATATGTGACAATGGGTGGCTTTTTTCACAGGAACTGCCACCCAGGTCTCAGGGACCTGGCAGCACTGGCTAATAATTCATTTAGGCGAGTCCACATCGCCCAGGTTGCAGAGCCCCCTTCCTAAGCTTTCTCAGGAGCATGGGGATGCAGGCAGAACTGGAGGCCAAGGACCTGGCCTCGGGGATGGAGGGGGGCTGCTCACTCCCCTCCTTTCCGGGCTACGTGCAAGCTCGCAGACACAAAGCCCTGCCCGAGCGACTTCCGCTTCTCCAGGGGATAAAAGAGCTGCGTACCTCCACCCGGCGTACGTGCCAACTCCAGCACGCATCATGGCCGCCGCCAAAGAGCAGAAGCGAAGACTTTCACCCTCCCGGCCCATCGCCTTCACTGCGCACGCGTGCCAGGGCCGCCCGGGCTCCGCTTCCAAGGGGGCGGATCCAGGGAAGCTTCGAACTGGCCAATCAGAGGGCGGAACTGCACAGCAGCCCCATCCCCCATTGCCGGGTTCCGGGCTGCACGTGTCCATGTGTTTGGGTACGTGAGGCCGCCGCGGGGCTGGGAAAATAAACCGTGGGGCGCTCCCGGGCTAGGGAGCGTGAGGAGGAGCCGCTCTGCTAGTCCCGGAGAGCCTTAAATTCTCCCACACTGGGGCAGTCCGTGCAGTCTTACCTGCCAGTGTGCAGCTAGCGCAGTCTCTCTGCGCTCCCGGGAACTCTTGTCTTCTGCTTTAAGTGGGCGATGTTGTTGCTTAATTGCAACCTGGAGGTGAGACTCCCGCCCCTTTAAGTCCTGCAGGCTAAATCTTCGGAGAGGTCCGTTTTAAGGCGCTCAAGCAAGGGTGACAATGATTGACCGCTGGGTTACCAAATCAACCCTTGTTAGGTTTTTGGTATTTTCGTGGCCGGGGGTGGATTTTCAGCTCTGAGAGGGCTCAAGCAGGACAGGACAGTGACAATCTGTTCTCTTCCTGCAGGATGATGGCCTCAAGAATTTGCTGGAGACAGGAGCTTCAGTCAACGCACCCCCGGATCCCCATGAGCAGTCTCCTGCTCACCTAGCTGCAGGTGGCGGCCTTGCTTGCTTTCTTCTCTGGCAGTTGCAAGCTGGCGCTGACCTCAACCAACAGGTAACTAGGTAACCTATTGTTGCTATGTACAACCCTCCCCTCCACCCAGTGTCTTTACATAGCCGCCAGTTTCAGTTGGTATAAACATGCATATAAGAATTTCCAGTACGTGTGTGTGCATACATACATACATATGCATATATATGTAGGTATATATATGATGGTAACTTGAAACATTTTTAGTATCCACATTAATAAAGCAAAAACAAGCCATGAGATTAATTTTAATAATTTAATCAAATTGTTTCAGTATGTAAATACATCAGTAATGATTGATGTGCTATCTTATTTTTGCTTTCATACTGTATTTCACCATCCAGTATGTATCTTTCCCTTACTGCATAGCTCAATTCAGTGTAGCCACATTTCAAATGTTCTTATCACTAGGTGCCTACTGGCTATCACATTATTCATCTACAGTAGTTTTAAAAGCACTTGCTATCTGTCCAAGTCTCAGTCGACCAGGAAATAATACGTGGGAGACATGCCCAGCATCAGTTCTTCGGTAGTTTTCATTTTCATTAAAGTGCGATGTTTTTCACTGTAAACTTTCGTCTTCTGATTTACGGGCATTCCTTTAAATTTTAATGTGAGTGAAAGTGGCTGCATGTTTTTTTTTAATGGAAACTTTGTATTAGCACAATGAGAGAACTTTATCAGAAATACAAATGAATAAAAGAATTCAGTTGGTACAAAGCAGTTTTTACTGGCTTCCTCAAATAGCTACTATTAGATCACCCACTGGCTTCCACAGACTTGGGAAGACACTAACGTGCTGTCTTGTTCTAAAGGATGTTCTGGGAGAAACTCCACTGCACAAGGCAGCAAAAGTTGGAAGCCTGGAATGCCTTAGCCTCCTTGTGGCCAGTGATGCCCAGATTGAGTGAGTATAAAATCAGTGGCTGCAGGCTTTGTTTCTTGGATTAAACTAATGCTCCTCAAGCTGGTATTTTTATGTTATATTTTCCGTTATGTTATCTAATATTATCGAGTAAGTGGAAATAGATCCTGAACATTCAGGGGTGCAAGTCCTCATCATGACAGATTCCACTGCAGTTTTAGCTTAGGAAGACTCTTCCTATAGAAGTTCTAGTATTCAACATAGAGAATATTGAACACCAAACGCTCTTGTAGTCATTTAAATTTCAAGAGTGAAGTATGATAATGGAATAAAAATACAGTGGAATGCCTACGGTATGTAGAATGTCCCAGTCACTGAACATATAACAGTGAACAAAACTAAACTTCTGTGAGCTTTAACACTCACTCGTGTGCGTGCATGCGTATGTGTGTGTGCACGCGCTCGTACTGCGTTCTGCTCGCAGCTCCTCAACTAGTACTTTTGTTCTGTACCCAGTATTGCCTATGTGCTACAATTTCCACTGTTAGAAAAATAAACAATAATTTTCACTTTTGTCCAATTTCAGCTTATGTAATAAGAACGGGCAAACAGCTGAAGATCTTGCTCAGTCGTGTGGATTTCCAGAATGTGCCAGGTTTCTAACGATGATTAAATGGATGCAGACGGCAAAGACTTCGTGTGATCCCCATGCTCCGGTGCTCAGACAGAAGCGAAGTGTGACAAGTGTGGAGAACAGAGCTCTGAAGAGGAAGTGTTGGTAAGGACCTTCCAGCAGCTCCTTTCTTTCTCCTTTACAAATTCTCTTCTGGCAGAGTTTATTGTTGCATTTAATATCAGCAGCACTCTAGTCGAAAGGTCCAGTAGACTTTCCTTAAAGTTTTACCCTGGGTCATAGTTACTACTTGCTATCTTCTAGAGACCAAAATTTGTCCTGTGTGGTAGAGATTTGGGGAAAGACCGTCTCCTTTTAAAATTTTTTTTTTTTTAAAGATTATGTGCGTGCGTGCATGTGTGTGAATATGCACTCATGTGCCTGTATGTGTTCAAGGGTACTTGAGGAGGCCCAAAGAGGGCATGGGATTCCTTGGAGCTGGAGTACAGGCCAGGCAGGCATTGGCAGCATATCTGCCTTGTTGCTTGGGTGCAGGATCCAAACTCCAGTCCTTGTGATTATGCAGCAAGCACTCTTAGCACTGAGCCATTTCTCCAGTCCCCCTAAAATTGTTTTTAATGTCAACATGTTTTTTTCTTTTCCCCCAAAACAGATACCTTGTTGGGCAAGAGGCCTGAGGAAGAGCTTCACTTCAGACAGATCTACAAGCCATGACTGTGGCTTACCATACAGACAAACTCCTGAGGAGGAAAGCTTTCTTCTAAGTGAAGAGACATTCATGAATACATGTATTTACATGACTATATTTTGGCTGTGCATGTTTTGTTATTTAACTTATTAAAAGACTATTAAAGGAATAGAAATGTCTGTGAATTCTTTACTATTTTGAAAAAAAATCAGTTTAAATTAAATCACAGCCAAGATTTAATTTAAAATTATGCTTGCTTTTATTAACATAGAACAGCTCTTTTATATCTATAATCTTGACTCCAAGATAATTTAAATAGCATTTAAACAGCATTTGGTCGTTGAGGAAGGCATAAGTTATAGTATGCATCCTTGTTCCAAAAGTCTGGGCTCTTCCATCCACACCAGCCCTAGATTTGGACGAAAGGAAAGTAAACCTTTTATAGCCCAAGAGTCCACAATGGAATCTGCAGGAAACTCTAACATGAAGCTCTGTCAGCAGAACCCCAGCATGAGACTCAGACACAGGCCTAATTCAAGGACTTTCTAAGTGGAGCAAAGTAACTTTTTTGTCAACTTGATACAAGCTACCATCATCTGGGAAGAGGAACTTCAATTGGAAAAATGCCTTCCTCAGATTTGCCTGTGGGAAATTGTCTTTACTGATGATTGACGTGGGAGGGCCCAGTACTCTGGGCAGTGCCAGACCTGGGCAGGTGGTCCTGGCTCACATAAAAAAATCAAGCTGAGCAAGCCACTAAGTGGTATTCCTCTACAGTCTTCAGTTCTTGCCCCAACTTCTGCTTTGTAAGATGAAGTAAACCCTTTCCTCTTCAAGTTGCTTTGTTTATAGTGCTTATCACAGCAATAGAAAGTAAACCAGACATCCTTTCTACAGATTTTTAAAAACAAAACAAAAAAAATCTATAATACTTTAGACGTCATCAAAAAAAAATCACTTCCTTATAGCAATTGTTAGTCCAGACATTATACTTCATTGGTTCTAAGATAAAGGCAATCGGTAGCTGTGCCGGCTTTATTGACAAACTTACGTAGTAGTCCATAAAAGACTACATATGTGCCATCCAGGGACACAGATAAAATGAAATGGGAGAGACCCGAGCCAGTCCCATGAGTTCTGTTTTTGATCTTCACAGGCTGTTTGCTTTCTAGTCTTCAAGTTTAATCCTTTTCTCTACCAAAGAGTATTTTTTAGTGGTTTATTATTAATATGAAAGTTTTATCAAATTTCTTCTAGGGTCACTCATTTTTCTTTCTCTTTGAGACAAGAGTCTTAAACTGTAGCCCAAGATGGTTTGGAACTTACCCTGACCTTGGGTAAGCAGTACACCTCCTACCCCCATGCTGGGATTACAGGTGTGTGCCACATGGCCAGACTGATTTTTATTAAAGAAGCTGATGACTGCTTGTATTACATCGAGGTCAATGCGGAATGCTTACGTTGAGAGCCGAGTCACTCCCCTAGCTCCCAGGCTGCTGGTGTTGGGCATGGACCTGGAGTCCCTAGACTAGAGTGTATTAGCTCTTTTTCAGTATGGAGAGGAAGAACTCACTGAACAGGCTCTTTTCTTTGTTAATTGTAAAATTTAAGCAAGGTCAAAGTAGAAAATTAAAACATTGTAAACTCTCTGCTTTGGGCATTTGAATATTCTCATACAGACAAAACTTCTGGTAACCAAAAAGACATGGCTACGTACTTCCAGACAACCAGCCTGGGAAGGCATACATGAAAGCTCGGAGGAGGTGTGATGGCTAATCTTGGTGTCAACTTGACACACCTGGGAAGAGGGACCGTGAACAGAGGGACTGCCTGTCAGTGGGCCTGTGGGCATGAGTAGGGGCATTTCTTGATTGCTAATTGGAAGAGGAGGGCCTAACCCACTGTGGGTAGTGCCAGGCATTAGGTAAGTGGTACTGAGGAGTGTAAGATAGCAAGGTGAGCAAGCCATGGAAAGCAAGCCAGCGACAGGTCCTCCTTGGTCTGTTTTAGTGCTGCCTGGAGCCATCAATGACAGCTTGTGATCAGGAAGTGTAACCCAGACAAACTCTTTCCTCCCAAGGTGCTTTTGTTTTTATCATCAACAAAAACCAAACTCGGCCAGGACGGTAAACTTTACTGCTCCATCATCTGCTGGAGTCCAGGAAGTCACTGATGCTGTGCCCTGGCTTCAGTGTGTCGTATGCATCAGAGGGTTAAAGGGCTTTCTGCTGTTAAGTCGTTCTACAAAAATGTAACTGGCACAGTTCTCACAGAAAGTAATCAGGGATGATGACTCCCTTTATAGCTTCAGGATAAATCATTCCATCAGGGGCAAAGCCTATTAATCAGCCAGAAAGAAGCACATTTATCACCTGTAACACGCCCCTGATGAAAACAATGAAGGTTTCTACCTGCTCTTAAGATAAAATCTAAATCCTAGCTCAGCTTTTCTGTCTGCCCCGCCCCTGTTCCTCCTTACTGGGCTAAAGCACATGAAGCTCATTCAGTTTTCGTGAACAGTCTATGCTTCTCTTCCCTCCATCTAAGGAGTCCTTCCACAGCCTTCTAAACTTAAATCTGCATACTTCTTGTCTGAGAATCCTGGACAGCCCTCTGTCCCTCTCCAGGAGCCTGAGGGATCCTTAGGAGTACGGCTGACACTGACTGGGTACTAATAAGTGCCAGAAGAATCAATATTTTGCTACTGAACAGGACAATGTTGCTATTATCTAAAAACAAACAAACTTTTATTTATTTTGTTTGTGGAGGTCAGAGAGCAATTTGCAGGAGTTGGTTCTTGTCTACCACGTGGGATCTAGGGAACAAACTCATGTTGTCAGGTGGGCAGGAAATGTTTTTATCTGCTGAATTATCTCCCCAGCCTTTCATATGAGAATTAGCTGCCTATAAATCAATTTAGATTTATGCCCCATGTAGTCAATATTATGTCAAAAAAATTCTTCTACATTTGCCTCAACTTCCAATCTTTATAGACTGATCATGTTATAAGTACATAGTGAAGTAATCACATCTCCATAATGACTGGCATTTGCTTATCTATTGATTCACTGATTCTAAAATTATTACGGGTATGTGTGTATCTGTACTTAGGGTGTTGATACCCTGCAGCTGGAGTTACACGTGGTGGTGAGCCACATAAAGTGTGTGCTGGGAACTGAACTTGCTCCTCTGCAACAAGGGCAAGCGCTCCTAACCGCTCCGCCTTCTCCCCAGTCCTGATTTTAAGTTTATTCTGCTCTTGTTTTAAGATACTGGTGAGACAGTACAACTGTATGTGCTACAAATCTGCAAAGGAAATAGGTCACGTTCTATGAGGAAGTTTAGTAAACAGCAAAGCTTTTATAAACGTTGTGCCTTTTGTGACTCCTGTTGTCTTTCCTACATAGAATACAGTTACACAACAGACTTACAAACACTGCTGTGAGGGCAACTGCCCTTGGCTTATCTTTGCTAATGGCCAGGGTCCTATATTTACATGACACAGACATTTACCTTTTCCAAGATAACTTGCAGATCTTCAACACCTGTATAATGTGGGTCTAGAATCAGAAACTTTATCTGCCCTGTAGTTTCATTCCATGCGACTCCTAGTATTGTGTGAGCCAATACTCCTCCTCCTAGGGGGAAAATATATATATATATATATATATATATAATATAGAGCATACATTAATTTCAACTGCTTATTCAGTTCAAATATAAAACTAATTGTTTTGCCTATTAATTAAGTAATATAGCATTAGAACAGTCTTCCCAATATTGTAAAATACCATGATGGCAAATATACTTGAAAGGATAAGATTACATATTTAACAGCTACTGTGTTACATATGGAAATATGTAAGAAATACTTTGATCATACCTATAATCATACAAAGTTTATATTCTACTGCTATATTCATAAAATTCCCTAAGATCAACTGAGAAAGGGCAACCAGGGGGCCAACTCCTCCCAGTGCAGTAATGATCACTGAGGTGCCTCTCCCAGAAGATGCTCTTGCGTCTGCTAAGCATCTCCAGCCCATCCACCCATTAGGCTCTCGTGATACTCTGCTGACATCTGCCTACCTCCATTTCTTACACATTCATCTTCTGTTTCAGAGAGTCATGTATCTTTAGCTCATTTAGTAAAATCTTATTTTACAAGGAAACCCAATGAAGGTAAGCAGTCTGTTGTGACACAGAATCAGCCAAGCTAGTGACAGAGTCATGACTCATGATGCTTAGCCAAGTGGCTTCACCTTTTTAAAAATACTACTCTTGGCTCTTTAAATGTTCAAGCAGTTATCATTTTCTTTTTAGCACTTATTCTTGGTTACTAAATCTTTTCTGCAACTTCTCTATGCTTTGGAAATTAAAATGCTAAGAGTAGTGTGTCTAAGTTGACTCTAGAATGTTTATATTTTTGATCTATGTATGTAGGTGTTTTGTTTGCATCTATGTCTGTGAACTATGTGATGCACTGAAAGAGACACTGGGTTCCCTGGAACTGGAATCACTGATGATTGTGAGCCACCATATGGGAACTGAACTCAGATCTCCTGGAAAAGCCACCAGTGCTTTTAACCTGTAAGCCATCTCTCCAGACCCAATTTAAAATGACTAGTATTTATGTAACACTAAAACACTATACAAATAATATTTACTTATTCTCCACTCTGCCAAGAGAACCCAACACATCCAAAACACTTACCAATCATTACTGGAGTGCCCACATTCTGGAAATGGCTGGCCAGTTCTCGTCCTTGAGAGGCCATTTCTGACCCTTGACTAAATAAAAAGAAGTTGTCTATCAGATAACTATTTTCAGCATTCAGTCAAGTAATTAGTGGGGAAGGCAATGCTTTCAATATTTTTGTTTGTGAATCTAAAAAAAAGTTAAGTGGCAGGGACCTGATTCAGATACAACTTAGAGCAGTGTAAACTCTAAAATTTTCAGGATACTAACTAGGGAAGAAACAGAAAGACTCCATCTTTCTGCTTCTGGAGCTGCATAAAGGCTTTGGATTTTTAGCAAGAGATTGGAGCTGGTCACCTTGTCATTCTTCACAGTCTACATATCCTTTCTGTCTTTAAACTAGGATCAGTGACACCAGCCTATGTGTAAGACAGAGGAGATTCTAGGGCTAATATATTCTTCTGTGAGAACTTCAAAGTATTTGCAAGTGCACCGTATCATGGAGTATTTGGACAGACTAGGTGCCTCTAATTTTTGAGAAGAGAAAGACAGAAGGAAGAGTACATATACTCCTCAGCACTCCAAGTTGAAAATACTGTGAATAAAGATTTATTTAGTATCTCTAACATCACACAGCAGAGCTTAGCAACAAACCCCACTTGTTTCCCTTAACGAAAAGGGAACTGGAAGCTAACTTGTTGCTACAGCCCCCATCATCAGAGTATTGTACTGCATACTGAAAGATCAGATGAAAAGGCCGAAGAAAATTTCACATCCTTAGAAAGTAAAGAAAGAGAAAGAAATAGTGAGCTCAGTCATCAGTAGACCCATTACTTCTGCGCGTGAACCAGGCGGTGTAACTGGTAACTCTCGGCCGGGCAGGGAACACACAAATATTTTAGTGTTTTGAAACCTTCTGTAATTTCTTAAAGTGTTTACTTTGAGTGTGCATGTGTACACCTGCGCTATGGCACACATATGGAGGTCCCACAAGTTAAACTTAGGTAGCCAGGCTTGATGGCAAGTGTCTTTCACCTCATCAGCCCCACACTTTAATTTTTTAAAATAGTTCTTTACTACTTTATCTGCCATTATTTCTTAATGATTTTCACAGTTCCAACTTTGAGATTAAATATACTTTAAGTACTTGGATGATAAATACTGTTACTGTAGTTATCAATACAAGACAGTTTAAAATGTAAGCCCATGTAAAAAGTCTTTAAGTATTTAACTTATTATTTAACAAAGTAGAAGAAAAGTCATTCTCAGTTTTTTATGTTGTGCCTAGGACTTGGGTAGGGTGGGATTCCCCAGTAACTGCTTTGCCTAGAGTAGCTGGTTATTACACTAGGCATAGTCAGAATCCTCTTCTGGGGTGATAGAAATGGGCCCCAAACCTCCTAGTACATTGGGCCATGTATTTACTCTAGTTGACAACCATGATGTTCCTGCTCAAGGCTGTACAAGTGTGGTTCCTCAGGCCTCTGTCTCTTGGCCTCTGGGGGATATCTGTCATAGCCTGTGGAGTCTCAAACTCAGGAGCACTCCCTCCCTGAGCCAAGAAACTCTTGTCTCTAGGGGAATTTAGAGTGCTGACTGCAATAACGTTGTATCTTATCTATTTAGTAAATATTTTATACCATATGTGAGAAATCAGAGTATAACATTTATGGAGATGAAACTAAAAACTTCATAGATGTTTAATAAAAAACATGCAAGTTATGGTCAGAGAAACTGATATGTGCTAATTTATATTTTCTCTTATTTATTAGAATTATAAAAAAATGTAAGTTGAATATATTATTTGTGTATTTGTTGGTTTATTAACATGTTTAACAAGAAAAAGAACAAAAGAAAACCACAATAGTCAGTGATCAACATTGGTTTTCTCCTTATAAGACTTTTTGGAGATTTACACATTAGAAAACTACATTTTCTATCAGGAACTTTACCCAAAGATATTTATAAGTTTTCCTTGTATAGACTAAAATTAGGTCTAGAAAATACATGTACATATCACAGCTTGTTCTAAAACGTGAGATTTATAAAGCAATGAAATAATGAGGAAGAGCAATGATTGGAAATAAATAAGGAGAAAATGTCATTTTTCTATTATTTTAACAAAAATGATAAACTGTCACTTTAGAAATGGCATACCTGGCTTATAAAGTATCCTTACCTAACAAACAGTATTTTTGAAGTTACACCAATCAGTTGGTTTAGTACCAGCTGTACTTCAATAGATCCAATCCATTGCCGAGATCCCACAAATGTTGCTGGCTTGTCACCAGCATCAACAAGAGCCTTTAAGTATTAAAAACACCAAAAATAAAAAAATCCATATGCAAGGTATCTATTAAAATTATATTAAGGGTATTTTAATTGATTACCAGTAAGATAATACTTTTTTCAAAATAAAACTAAATCTATGCCATGGGGTAGTAATAATTATAATATCATATTAAAAGCTAATGGAAAACAAATTGGTTTTAATTTAAAATGGCAGTTCTGTACCTGCTGAATTTCTCTGTGTGTTGGAATGGACCTCTCTGTGTATCCCTGGTGTCTGAACCATGAGCAGATTGTCTGTAGGGATCGATAAGCACAACCCCAGCCACTGTCATCTATCCGATCCTGCATATAATGATGATAAGCATAGATGCCCTGGACCACAGAAATCTATAAAAAAGAAATGTAGTAAAATATTAAAGACAGAGTACATATTCTGTAGAAATGCCAGAGTAATATTTACTGTTTTAGAGCTAGACTTTTACTTTAGACAATGGTTCTCAACTTCTGGGTTGCAATCTCTTTCACAAAGTTCATATAAGACCATCACACATTTACACTACAATTCATAGCAGTAGCAAAATTACAGTTAAGAAGCAGAAATGAAAATAATTTTATGGTTGAGGGGCACTACAACACGAGGAATTGTATTAAAGAGGGGCCATACAGGAAGGCTGAGAACGCTGCTCTAGACCCTTATAAAATGCCTTCACAGAACAATGGCTTATTGTTATATTCTTTTAGTTGGCTCTTCGAGAAAATCAACAAAATAGA